>JASCZI010090810.1:47731-60580 GCA_036250425.1 Stylosanthes scabra
GAAACTACGCGAGTCATTCCTGTTTATCTCTCTTTTAGTCATATCCTTTAGTTACACCTAGAGTCCTAGCCGTAAGGACCTAACAATTTTTCATCCTTCCCTCTCGTTCCTAGACTACACATCTCTCATTGCTAATCATCAACAGTCGTCAAGCCAACAAACAGCATACAGACATTCATCACACACAAACAATCACAAAACAAATAGCAATTACTAAGCAAGTAGGCACATCCAAGCAATGTCAAGCAAATGCATATGATGAATGCCTAAATCCTACAGGCTACGGTGAGCTCACCCGGTCGGTTATCATAGCCAACCCGACCGATCCAGAACTAGCACTGGATAACCATCGTTCGTACTTCCCCGGAGGACCATTCTTCCCGGCCCCGATCATTTATGATCTTTTATCTCATCAATACTCATATGGGGGTTCCCTTCTCTTTTTCATGACTAATACCTAGTTTGGTAGCCGGGTCCTGAGTATAAAGCCCCCCTGTAGCCACCGTGAGCCGCGACGTTAGTCTTTGTCCCACGTGGAAACAAAAACCCCACAGTCACTCACTACTCCCGATGGTCCGCTATTGCCGTAAGCCGAGTCGTTAGCCTTTCCGGCCCCTCCAGATGCCTAGGCTCACGGTTCTTAGTTCGCAAAACAAGGGTATTGAACATACATGAGATGTAACCGCCTCTATCACCATCATTCAACCTTTGAAACCTTTGGAAAACCATGCTCATTCTTTTCAGAATCGAATCAGAAGAGGGAGAATCGATTCTGAGGGCATTTTAATCGTTAATTTTGAAAACAGGGTACGAACAAATCGATTCAGTGACCAATCGAATCGACTCGATCCTAGGCCGTTCATGAAATGTTAAACGTGGAGTCGACTCGAGCCCTGTCGAATCGATTCAAGAGGCAAGTTTTGAAAATCCTTTAGTCTCTGCCAAAATACGAATCGATTCGGCACGCCCTTGAGTCGACTCGATTGAGAGTTTAACAATTTTTTTGTTTAAGGCCACAAGGTTAGAGTCGGCTCTAAGAATTCAGGAATCGATTTGAGTTGGGGAGTTTTGGCCTCTGTGCAAAAACGAATCGATTCACCCCACAGGTGAGTCGACTCGATACTCACAAAATCCTTAAACACGTTTCAAAAAGGCTCAGTGAATCGACTCGGATCCCTTCTGAATCGATTCACCGCAGCTAAAATGTGAGTTTCTCTTAAAATTGAGTTCAAACCAAGTTTTGCACAAACAACCATAACTCACCCCTTTCAAAATCATTTCTTAAAAACCCTTGCCTCTTCAAAAATCCCTCATATCATCTCAAACCATTTTAGAAACCTTTTCAATCAATCATCATTTCAAAATCTCTCTACCAATTCAATCATCTCATCACCTTTATTCTCATTCCATCGCCCCTCGGGCCCAATCTATCCATCTGGTTCCCATCTCATGTAAACTCTCAATTTAGAAAAAACCATAATAGGCACGAGGCCTCAATCACAACCAACATACGCATACTTTAATTATCATACACTCATCATCATCAAGGCATATATTCACGTAGCACATATCATCTATATTCTTCCTATCACATTCCTCCATTTATCCATTCCTATACCAGTTTAGCTAGGTCCAACTAACCTAGGTAATTTCACTAGAATAAATGGTGTAGACTCAAATCTAAACCCGTACCTGGACGCCAAGCTCAATGCTAGCACGCGATTTCCTTCGCGCCATCGAGCATCCAAGCACCAATCTACTGCTACCCACTCCAAATTGGGTCATCTCCACCACCATTTCTCCGATACTTGACATCTACAACGTTCACACATATACAAACAACCAACATACAACTCAATCATTATCAATTTCTCACCAAAACAAGGAATTTGGGTTGGAAACGCCTCACCGGAAATGTCTTTGCTTGTTAGCTTCGACTACCATGCTCGTTAGCACACAAGATTAACGCCTAAGTCAAGAAACTCGAAGACATGCAAATGGGTGATTAGCCAAATTCGAGCAGAAACTTAGAGTGGAGAATTGAGATGTGTGGAGGCTTACCCATGTTTTGCATGTGTGATAGATGGAAAGAGGGCGACAAGAGCTTCGCGTAGCCGCAAACCATGCGTTAATCGGAGCTCCGGATCAAAAGTTATCGCGACCGGAAGTTGATGTGAATAGTGAAAGAATTGATTCGGAGCAACTCTTGAATCAATTCTTGCTCAGCTCTCTTTCTCACTCTTCTCGGCAAGGGGAAAAATGGCTGAACTTTGTGTTGGCCTCCCTTATATAGCCACTAACGAGTGGCAGTTCCGTAATTTCGCGGTTTGGTCTGGTTCGGGCCAAACTTTTAGCGAAGGTGTTCGGGTTCTTATTCAAAATACCATCTACTTCATTGCCGCGTGTTCATGTCCCTTCCTAATTGTACTCTGGAGTACCCAATTTATCTCATACGGTCGTGGTAAAAAATCACGGGGCTCACACTCCACCCCCGTTATTTAGAATTTCGTTCTCGAAATTCTCACCAATTCCGTGTGATTCAGCTCTCTCGGACGTTGACTAATGCCCACTTCTCTTAGATACCCCGAATCAACATCGTCGAATACCCTTTATCATATCTATATTACGCCATTCACTTCTATTTCCTTCACCATCCATCCCACCTCTGGTCGTTAGTTTGCTAAGCCCACTACGATTACCCTCACTCGTAGAGTTGCACCCGATGTGGAGTATCCAATGCGGGTAGCGTTGATATCCTAGTAACACTTGCTCCCTCACCTTATCCCATCTCTCGAGCAAGAGCTTCACCACACGGTATTGAAATCCTTCCTCCTCTTTGTCAAGAAATTCGCAGTCACCACTAATCCTTTTGTTTATTCCAAAATTCTGATTAGGAATCAGCGACACCTCCTTACTATCCTTCCCGGTTAGCATCACTGACTACTGAACCCTCCCTTTAAGGGTGGACACCTGATAATACTTGATTTATCATTAGGGAAATCGGTTCTGTAGCTTGATGAATCGATTTGTGATGAGTTCAATCATATATTTGTATGTTGCTACACTCGAATCGATTCGTTATACCTGTTGAGTCGATTCGAGACACTCAGCCTCTTTTACTTCTTGACTCATCCCTATCGAGTCGATTCGAGCACGACTCGAATCGGTTTAAGAAGATTGGCTTCAATTCTGTGTAAAAAGCGAATAGGTTCACCTCTCACTCGAGTCGATTCAATAATGGGGTTTTCCCAATGTTAGGGCATTCGAATCGATTCGAAAACTGGTCGAATCGATTTGATATGACGGATTTTTGTGAAATTAGGGCACCAGAATCGATTCGTTTTCCATTCGAGTCGATTCGACAGCGGCAGAACGCGTGTTTTGTCGCGATCTCCGCCTCTCCTTCATTTTTCTCACTCTTACTAACCCTAAACATCTTTTCCTTCGTCTCTCTCTCCACTTCTTCCACTCTTCTCCAACCCAAACCTCACCTTCCTTCATTCTCTTCATCCATTCCCCTATCAATTTCTCAAGTCCGCCTGGTCTTTTTCACCAATTCCCTACTCCATCTTCTCATTACTTCTCTTCTCCTTCTTCACTAGTCACCTCTACTCTCTTCCTTTTTGAAGGTGCGTGCCCTCCCAAGGTAAAAACTCTCTTACCTCTCCTTTGGTTCCACCTATGCTTGTATCCTTGTTGCATCTGTTCGTTCATTACTTCCAATCTCATTCGTCCCATTCTCCTTCACACCGTTCTTCTCCTTCCTTCCCAATAGTCTAGCTCCCACATTATTTCTTATGGTTACTTGTCCTTTCCCCATTAATCCTACTTTGCATTTGCAGGTCCCATATCTTCCTTGTGATAATGAGTCGTCGCAAGTCTACCGCTCACCAGTCCGCAGACACTCCTAGTGACAATCCATCGCTATCCCTATCACGGCTACCGTTACGAAAATGGTTCAACAGCAAGGAGATCTTGAAGAGTTATTTGGATATCTTCTCCAAGCTGCCCGTCTTGAAACCAAAATATCTTTCTAAAGGTTTACTTCCGGGGGACAAGTACGAGGTGTTTTGGAAGTTGGTTGATCAGCAAGGTTTAAGGCCGCTTTTGTTCATGAAGGAACGGTAAGCCTCATTTGTTCCGTTTGATATTGTGTTGATTAGGTTGATTGTAGGTTATTGGCTGTGGGTTTAGAAACTAGTTCACTGTTGGGCGCTCACTTCGTGACCCTATGGTTGTGTTTGGTCTTGATAAACTGGTTCTAAGTCTTTGTATTGGTTAGTTGAGGTAGTTCTACTACAAGTGTTCACTTAGCGTTCTAGCTCTAGGGTAGCTTAGATTGTTTTGGTTCGGTTGCATAGCGAATATAATGGAAACTGTTGAGGATAATCATAATCTGGTTATACGTGTGCTGAAATGTTGTTGTTTGCTTTGCGTTTTGTTTGGCATTTTCAGGTATTATCCTCGAATGATGAGGGTTGTAGCCAACTCCCTCTAGCTGGCCGACAAACTGAATGATGCCGGAGAAGGGGAATTCTATCTGAGGTTCTGGATAGGTGGCATTACCTATACCATAACGTTGGAGGAGTTGGCTTCCTTGTGGGGTCTCCCGAACGATGGAATACGATTCAAGGGAGGACACCTCCGACCCAGGGAGTACGATCATTGGAGCGGTAAGCACTCCCAGAGCGTTCTTAACGTGTCCTACATTGGTGGGGGAAAATACTTGGTAGGGAAAATGTCCACCGATCACCGTTTATTGCACTACATGCTCTCGTACCTTTGGCTACCTAGAAAAGGAAACCATGGTGCGCTCACAGAGGAGGACGTGTTCATCATCAGAGCCATGGTAGAGGAAACAGAATTGAACTGGCCATATTTCCTGGCGTATCGGTTGATGCACTATACTAGTTCTTCGGTAAGGGCTTAAATTCTTATAACATTTATAGTCGTCTCTTGTTCATCCATTTATACTTACGTTTTAGTGTGTGTTTTGTCATCTGTATTAAATGATGGATTGGCTTTATAACTTACTATCACAGTTGGAGCCTAGTCTTGGGCACGACATGCTTTGGACAAAGATATTCGAGCATTTTGGGTTTGATTTCTCGAACGAAGAAGTAATCCACGTCACCGAGTAAAATGCCATCACGTCGAGGAGTCTCAACAAGATGGGCAGAGGTATCGTGGTGGAAAGGAAGGGAAAGAAGAACAAGGCAGTTGCCGAGAATGCTCCCTCCCAATCTAGTACGAGTCTCGACTCCCAGATTACACCAGAGTTTATGGAAAAGTTCACCGAGAAGATGCACTCTGTCAGCATCGATTGGGATAAGAAGATGGAGAGGGTAGACAAAAGACTAAAGGTCATTGGGAGTCGCATCGCGTCTCAGGCTGAGGAGTTCCAGTCTCTAGAGGCAAGCATGAATACCCACTTCTCGCGAAGAGCGCAATCAGGAGTTTAGAGATGTTTTAGGATAGGGTGCAGGATAAACTTAACTATTGATTTGGTGTAGTTTATTTTCCATTTATTCGTACTTATGTTTGGTTGCACGGATTATGTTGGGAATAGTTCCCTTCGACTCAGTTATCCCAGATTCGCCTATTTTTGACTATGTTGTTCAGGATTTTGCTTATTTTAAATTTTGTCATTCGGGATTTTCATAAATTCGGTTTGGTATCTTATTTCACAACTATCGTATTCTTGTTGTTCGTGGCATAACTATACCCAGGATAGGCATTTAGCCCCTATGCGTTTGGGAAATGTTCCGTCCTAAGGAAACCATTGTTACTTGTTATGTTCAGTTTCGCCGCCACTCACTAAACATATAGTTATACGTTAGAAAGATGAAAAGACTACCCAACCATAACCTAATTACTTCCGCCAATTTCCTGTTCACTCTAGAATACTAAAGCTCTAGATCATAAAATCCCAACCGTCGTGAAACTCAAGCACGAGGACTAGATTGATTAAGAAGGGCATGACACCACAAATCATTTGGAAAATTATTCTCTCTAGAACACCTGAGAACCTAGTACTACTCTACACTTGACTCTAACTGGTCCATTGTCATTGTATAGATCACTTGTACTCTTGTTAGGGGTACTAAACGGGCCAGGTTTAATACCGATTAAGGTACAACATAACCTAAACAATTCAAACAATGAGACCACCATGCATACTGACACTGATCCTTACCAGGGGTAAGACCGTTTTGCATGATTTTATCTTGGTTCAGACTATACTTTGAAGTATTTCAGTTCTATCCTTAGGCTCATTAGGAAAGAATCGCTCTGATACCAAAAATTGTACCACCCTGAAACCGATCAACCAAGTCGCGAACATGCTTGATCAATTTCGAAGCACTACGGGCAAACGATAATACACAACTACATAAATCCGAACACTTCACATGCATCCGGACCGTATATAAATTTGTAACTGTTTTCCTTCATATAAAATAGACTTGTACTCTTGGAGAAACTAGACGCCCGACTTTCTTCTCGGATACTTCGCCAACCTTCCAAGCTTGAACCTGTACCTGAAAAGTCTGATAATATACGGAGTGAGAATCCCCAACCCATGGATTCTCAGTACGGATAAAGCGCCAACCCTACATTACTTATGCTAGCGAAACTACGCGAGGCATTCCTGTTTATCTCTCTTTTAGTCATATCCTTTAGTTGCACCTAGAGTCCTAGCCGTAAGGACCTACCAATTTTTCATCCTTCCCTCTCGTTCCTAGACTACACATCTCTCATTGCTAATCATCAACAGTCGTCAAGCCAACAAACAGCATACAGACATTTATCACACACAAACAATCACAAAACAAATAGCAATTACTAAGCAAGTAGGCACATCCAAGCAATGTCAAGCAAATGCATATGATGAATGCCTAAATCCTACAGGCTACGGTGAGCTCACCCGGTTGGTTATCATAGCCAACCCGACCGATCCAGAACTAGCACTGGATAATCGAGATGTGTGGAGAAACTCGAAGACATGCAAATGGGTGATTAGCCAAATTCGAGCAGAAACTTAGAGTGGAGAATCAAGATGTGTGGAGGCATACCCACGTTTTGCATGTGTGATAGATGGAAAGAGGGCGACAAGAGCTTCGCGTAGCCGCAAACCGTGCGTCAATCGGAGCTCCGGATCAAAAGTTATCGCGACCGAAAGTTGACGTGAATAGTGAAAGAATTGATTCGGAGCAACTCTCGAATCAATTCTTGCTCAGCTCTCTTTCTCACTCTTCTCGGCAAGGAAAGGGAAAAAATGGCTGAACTTTGTGTTGGCCTCCCTTATATAGCCACTAACGAGTGGCAGTTCCGTAATTTCGCGGTTTGGTCTGGTTCGGGCCAAACTTTTAGCGAATGTATTCGGGTTCGCATTCAAAATACCATCTACTTCATTGCCGCGTGTTCATGTCCCTTCCTAATTGTACTCTGGAGTACCCAATTTATCTCATACGGTCGTGATCAAAAATCACGGGGCTCACAATAATCATATTATAAAATTTGGTCATAATCAAACATGTTCAAAGTAATAATCAAGTTCAAAAATATAAATCAAAGTTTAAATCCATTCTATAATCAGATTATAATCAAATATTATCAAAATCATATTACAAAATTTAGTTATAATCAAACGATTTTAAAATAACAATCAAGGTCGAGAATCATAATAAAATTTAAGCTTATGGTAATCAAACTATAATCAAACAGAAACAAAATTGTATTACAACATTTGTTTATAATCAAACACGTTGATAATAATAATCAAATTCATGAATCTTAATAAAAGTTCAAGCTCATGTTATAATCAAATATTATCAAAATCATAGTAGAAAATTTGGTTATAATTAAACACGCAAAAAATAATAATCAAACTCAAAAATCTTAATAAAAATTCAAGTTCAAGAAATAATTAAACACGCTTTAACTTAAATAAGAAGAAACATTCTTGTTTCTAATTTTGTTCTTCATGAAAATCATGCATAATTTTAATATTTTAATTAATTTTAATATTATTAGTATTTTTCCATGGAAACAAGGATATAATAAGTTACCGTTTGTTATAATCAAATACAATAATCATATTATAAAATTTGGTCATAATCAAACATGCTCAAAGTAATAATCAAGTTCAAAAATATAAATCAAAGTTTAAATCCATTCTATAATCAGATTATAATAAAATAGTATCAAAATCATTTTACAAAATTTAGTTATAATCAAACTTTTTTAAAATAACAATCAAAGTCGAGAATCATAATAAAATTTAAGCTTATGGTAATCAAACTATAATCAAACAGAAACAAAATTATATTACAGCATTTGTTTATAATCAAATACGTTGATAATAATAATCAAATTCATGAATCTTAATAAAAGTTCAAGCTCATGTTATAATCAAATATTATCAAAATCATAGTACAAAATTTGGTTATAATTAAACATGCAAATAATAATAATCAAACTCGAAAATCTTAATAAAAATTCAAGTTCAAGAAATACTTAAACACGCTTTAACTTAAATAAGAAGAAACATTATACATGCATATGTTTAATTAATAAATCACCTTTACTCGAAGGAGAGATTGTAAAACTAGATGTAGTGCCATGTAAATAAACGTCGCACATATTAGACATGTTAGTAGGGGACTCAATTAAAATACTACTATGACTGCTTTTATTGGGTTCTTGAAAGTTATCTATTGCCAAATGAAACTTATTATTCTACCACGTGTTGTTGAAGCTAGAATAGGAGGGTCCCACTTCAAATGGTGGAAATAGTGGTTGTATGAATATAAGTTGAGGAAAAAAATGGCTTAACGGGGATGAAGATCGCCATTGTTGTTGTTAGATGTAAATGCAAATGTAATAGGACTTGATATAATTGCTCAATCATTTTTGTTGTGTTTTCTAATCTACAAATATAATAGATCCAAGACGCTGAGGATTTTAGGTGGCAAAGCAAGGCGTGAAGACAAAGAAAAGGGAAGCGCGTGTAACTTGTGTGCATCTAACATATCTCTAATTTTATTATGTGTTATTTTATACACTATAATTTTAAAAATATTTTTTCTTAAATTCTTTAGTTTCAATCATAAGATTGGTACACATAATATAATGACAATATTAAAATGATAAATATTTATTCAATTAATAAATTAAATGATAAATAATATATTCCTAAAAATTTTAAAATTAATTCTTCAAAAAATAGACAAAGTAGCTGAACTTGTGATGCCACTAGTGTTAATAACCTGGGAGTATAATTAAATTCTTTTTTTTTTTAAGTACGAGTAAAAAAAAGTGCAGCAAAATCCTTTTTTTTTTTTTTTATAAAGATAACAATGAAATAAACTATATTCAAATTTAAATAAAAACAAACTTTAGATATTAATACATATAAACTGAATTTTCAAATAAAGACTTCTTAGAATTTTGAAGTGACTTTTAATACAAAGGACAAGCCTTCACAAAATTAGAAGGTATAAAAATGAATAGAGAATGATACATTTGATAATGTTACTGGTAGAACTATAAATTACAGAACTTGAAAGATGAAAAAAAGGAAAATAAGTATCTTTTTAAAGTAAACAATAATTATATACAACTGAATATTTTAACCAATCAAATTCAAACTAAGTTATTTACCTCATGTGCGAACAAAAATCAATTTTTCATTCTCTGCTGCAACCACGCCTTCTTTTCTACCTCGTTCTTCTTCTTCGTCTCATCATTCTTCTTCTCATTCCTTTAGCTACTTCTTCTGACGACCAGGAGAGGAGGAGGAGGAGACGACGACGATGATGGCATTGGTAGTGGGGAGAAGAAGAAGAAGATCGCAATGATGACGATAAAGAAGAGGAAGAAGGTGAGAGTGGCAGCCGCAGCAATGGTGTAGCAACAGAGAAGAAGGAGTAGGAGTAGGAGAAAGGAAAGGTGAAGAAAAAGCAGAAGCAGAAGCAGAAGAAATAGAATACAGAGAGTAGGAAGAAGAAGAAGAAGAAGAAGAAGAAGAAGAAGAAGAAGAAGAAGCTGTTAATAATACCCGCGGGTACCGAAACCATTAAAAGAATGCCCAATAACTTATTGGGCACTGTACGAAGTATTTGAAATACAGGAAAGAAATACCAATCCGACAATATTTCCAAAGGAGTTGCAAATGGATCCGCGGGTTCCCCAATCATTGATGGTTCTAAAACTGCTAAACCTACGTTACAGGCAATAGTACCAAGAATAACTACGGGAAAAATATATAAAAGATCGTTTGGCCATGCGGGATCTCCATAATAATTATGACCCATTCCTTTAGCCAATTTCGCTCTTAATACAGGATCATTCAAGTAAGATTTTTTTGTTATTGGAGAAGATGACGATGACGATGATGACGATGAGCATGATGATGATGGTAATGATGATGATGATTACAGCGGCATTAAATAATTTGCTAAATTAAAGCATGAAATAATCCATAAAGTAGGTTTATCAACCTTCGCACACTTAAACATTGACATATCCTCATGCCCAAATAAATTGAACTAGAGAGAGACTATATAGGTGTCATGCTAATAATATAATTACAAAGATAGAATGAAATAAAAAAAAACTGTGCAAGAAAACAGGCAAGAGTATTCCAGTAAATGCTATCCCCACAAATCAAATAAGCTCACAAGATGACAATTGACTTACATTGCATGAAGGGCCACAAATCATAGAGTCGAGAATCAAGAACCCTTCCCGGTCGTGTACTCGCTCTATTTGCTCTAGTGTTTCGGGCTAAAAAGGCTCTCAGTTCCTTTCCAATCTTCCTTTTCATAACTTGCCCTTCATCTAGCCAATCAACATCAGGGTTGTAGTGGAGCCAAGGTGAGCTAAAAACTTGAATACTTTGATTAATTTAGGATGCACCTAACCTCTTATTTTTCACTCTTTTTTCCAAGACCCATAATTCTATATGGTAAGCAATTCTTCTTTTCTTGAACGACAAATGCACTTAGTTTATTTTGGTAGCTTTGCTACTTAGAGTGACATAGTTTTCTTTGAGAATATTTACATTTTCTTTTATTTTTCTTTTTGTATTTTTGTCTTTGTCACTCCTTCTTTTATTACTAGTTTGTACAAATGCTTAATCTTGTTTCTTCTCATGCATACATGTATCCCAAATCCCCTTAGAAAATTTTTCAAAATTTTCCCTTTTATCCACTGAAAATTTCTCTGGATTCCCTTTCTTTTCTTCTCTCGAAAGTAATTAACCACTAAATCATAGATTAATCAAATATCAAGTAGGGTGTCATCATGATTTTTTTGCTTTCGAGGCTTGTAATATATTATTTCAGAACAAAAGGGTTTCAAGGCTCAAAATTGGTTCTAAGGGATGATGCAAAGGGTCAGGCTATTTGGTTTGTGAGCTATACAAAAAGAAGGCCTTAATCATATGGATACATAAATATATACAATGATGGACATAAAGAATTAGGCAAGTTACAAATTGCAATCATAGAAGAGGAAATAACACACAAGAAGGAAATTGTAGTTCTTTGACGTGGAACTACAATGTTTGGTTCAAAACTCTCTTGGTTTGTGTGTTCTTTTCTCTAATTTATGATTGGACAATTTTCATGCAAGAGCAAAGTCAATTCAAAGAATATTTTTCAGAAAAAAATTTTAAGTGGGATCCCCTAAGAGAGAAAGCAACAGTTTTAAAATCTTAATATTTTGCAGAGTATATTCATAACAGAGCAAATAGTTCAGATATGAAAAGAAAAGCAAAAATATCTACAAAATATCCTAAATATGAACATAATAGAGTAGACAAAAGGTCTTGAATAAGGTTTGAAAATTGGATCCTTTTTAATTTTCGTGCTGCTGCTTCGTGATGCCCTCCCAACACTTGAAAATTGCACGGTCCTCTGTGCTGTTCGGGTGAGGTCATGTGCCTAGGTGTTTGTTGGAGGAGGTCTGGTGCAGCTTCCGGCTGAGCTATCAGATGGCTTTGCGTTCTGGCAATCAGAGATGTCGCCATCATAGTTCCATAGATATGGATTATCTTCGATTACATCCACTGATTCAGAGTTCTAAAGCGCAAAATAATCTACGTAGTGATGTTCTCCTCGGAAATTTTCTTCAGGTTCACCCTCCGCTTGATACGCTCTGATCTCGGCAAGTGCACCGAATCGTACAAGTAATACCATGGTGAGGTGGGTATCGTTCCCACGAGGAATAAAGGACCAAGCAATACTATCTATCAATTATTCTAATCAGATTAAAATAGAACTTAAGGAGAATGATGATGAAGAATTCGAATGAGAGGAGTAAAAGAGTGCAGAAAATTACTTGAGATTAAATATGATGAGATGAGATGTTAAGCGCTTCGGAGATGTTTTTCCCTTGAGGGCCAATGCATACATTCGAATACTAATTCTAGGTTTTCAGAAATCAAGCATAACGAATCTAGTATAACTAAGCCCTAATCTCTTAGTAACTTAGTTTCTATTTACCTAATCAAAAGCTAATATCTTAGTCAATCAATCAAATAAATAGGTGAAGATCTAAATCAGATTCTAATCCTTATGAGTCTCAAAAGTGATCCTAGATTAGATTAAATGTCACTCTATCCAAACTAGTTCTAATCCAATTTTAACCCACAGAATTTTAGTTGCATAACAATTAACTTGACTATCTCTAGTTAGACTTAATTGATTATGTGATGTAATTTCCAGCTAGCATAAATCAATAGATCTCTCAATCTAATTAATCTAGCCCTAGACAAGTTAAGAACACCTCTTAGTGATTCTAAACTATTGAGATGAAGAACAGAAAATTAAATCATGCATAGAA
>JASCZI010090811.1:9339-28718 GCA_036250425.1 Stylosanthes scabra
TTTTCATTGTTGGCACGTGCCTCTGCTAATGCTTCAGCCTCCTTGGAAGCTGCCAAAGCATTACTGTAATATTCTTTCTGTGTTGCAAGTTCTGCTTGATGTTTCTCCATTGTTTCTTGTAACAAGTTCTCAGTAGCCATCTTGTCCCTTTTGATACTTTCTACTTTATGCTCTTCAGCCTGGATTACCAGCAATTAATTTAAAAGAAGTGGTAGACATTGTCATGGTCACAATTGTTGCTATTTATACATAAAGGAATTTTATGCATCTATTGATGTATAGGATTGCCCATGCTAGCACCCCATAATATATAAATATCATTTATAGAAGTTATGGCTGTTAAAAACTACATGGAGTAAGACAAGACTTCATTTAGATTAATTATATCACAGAGAAAACATTTAGCAAGGAGACAAACAACCTGAAGAACTAAGCTCAGATAGTAAAGTTCAACAAATCAGTTCTATACTATAGATTAATGCATGAAATTTGTATATCTAGAATTTCATGCTTCCTGAAGATACTTAAACTTATTCAGAAATCAGAATCATTACAAAGGTAATGAAAATTTAAGAAAAAATATTTCATAGTTCAATTACCTGAAGTTTAGTAGCCAAACCTTTCTTCTCCTCCTCAAGTTCTCTAATCTAATTTTTGTAAAATAAATAAATGAATGAAAAATTGATTAGTTGATATAGGATCAGAAAAATATTGACTTTTGGAAAAGACAAATGCAGCAAGTAGGCTGCATACCTGAGCCCTTAACTTCCTAATTGTCGATTCTTGAATAGCCTGCTTTTTGGAAAGCTCTTCACCTGAGATGAGTTACATTCTATCATAAAAAGGGCCCTCTATGATATGCTTAAATCGCAAAAGCATTTTAACTACAATAGCAATGCCCCCCAAATATATTATTCATTTGTCAACACAAGATAAGAATAATTAATACATTGCATATGAAAATTTTAATTGGATTTTTTTATTTATTTATTACAGTGGAAGGCACTAGGCCCAAAAGGAAAAGAAGACTGAAAAAACCAAATTTTAATTGGATTTAATTTGATCTTGACGAATGAAAGTTTCAAGAACTTACAACACCATCAAACAAGACAGTGCCACTTATTTCAAAAATGAACTCAAAGCAAGGAAGAAATCGGAATATTAAATTCAAGTTGAAAATGTCCAACTGCCCTACCTTCTGCCATAACTTGAGTAATTATTTCATCCTTTTCCTTCAAGAGAGCAGCAGCATCACTTCTTTTAGTCTGCTCCCGTCGAAGCGTATCCCTTTCCTTGGTGAGAGCATACACCTGTGATTATTCACAGACAATCGATAAAAGTCCATAATATTTGATACAACATTACACTTGGATAAATCATAACCAGTTATTTGCAGCATATCTTATTGATAGATATGGCAAAAAAGTAAATTAGAACTTTTAAAACTATGATAAGTTTAAAGCCATGCTTCTTAGTCACATTAATGACAGCTCTTGTTAACTCATCACAAAGGCAAATAAAAATTATAACTACAGTTACCTTTCTCTCAAGAATGCCAACCTTCTGATGGTATTCCTCTCGCAAATACTCAATCTCTGCATCATTGGATTTTTTCTGTTCCACAATCATCAATGATTGAATATAAACAGATCAAACTTCAAAGGAAATCAGAAGCTAAAAAGAAAAGAGGGGCGGGGGGGTAAAAAGAAAGATGATATCCAAAAGATTAAAAACAAAATACTTCATCTGATAATGATATAATAAATAACACGGTTAAAAAAATTTGAATGGCTTTGACCAGTTATCTCCAGTGAATGTTTTATGCAACTATAACTGAGTGGTCAAAAGCACTTTTGTACTTTTACATGAATAAAGGAAACAAACAAAAATGTGAAAACTTTTAGAGATCAGGCATATGAAAAGGAACTATACCTTTAAATCCTGAATCGCGGCTTTTAAGTGTTCATTTTCATTCATTAATTTTGCAATCTCATCGGCTTTAGCCTGAAAGAGAATTAACAAAAATTTCAAGATCACAAAATTGTAATAAAATGGGAAAACACAATAATGTCTGCAAAAGATTAATATAGGAGTTTGAAAAATTGAGTAATCAGACCACACATGCAGATCCAAACAGATGTAGAGGCCAAATAAAAGGGAAAAATCAAATCATTTTAGTGAATAATGGCATATTGCTAGTGTTCATAAGATAATTGCATCCTCTTTAGCTAGCTGAAATCAGATGTTATCCCTTGATGGACTATGTCAAGGATACACATCCATGTTTGGCAGGCTAGCCAGTCCATTAAGAGCTAAAAGATTCAAGAACTGTAAGGGTAAAAAAGAGGGGATTTAAATTCAACTTTTTCTTTCTATACTGAATATTAAAAATTTCAATTCTAATGTGCATCACATAACAGAAGGTATATATATATTGATTGTCCCTTCTCAATCTGGGAAAGAAATTTTATTATGACAAACGGGATTAAAATTTAACTATCTGATTACCATTTAATAATCTTCATCATCATGTGAAATCCAATGCATATTCAGAAAATAAAAAAGAAACATTCAATAGAAAATCTTTTTGCACTGCCATGATTATGAGCAGCAAATGATTTACCTGAGCTTGCCTGGCAGCACCTTGAAGTGCAGCTTCCATCATTTTCATATCCTTCTTCAACCTCTGCACTTCAAGCATAGAATCCATGTCTTTCTTATTTGTTACAGATTGCAAATGCTGCTCTCTTGTGTCAGTTTCAACATCATTGACTTTATGATATACTTCATTTGCTTTATGAGTTGCTTCATTTTCATGCAAACTCGACTCAGATACCACCTCAGAAGATTCATTTGATGGACTAAAACTGGACAAATTTTCAACATGTGAATGCTTGGAAGCATGATTTTCCTCAACAGCCATAGCATGTAGAACAGAAGTATCAGCCTTGTCTATTTTGTCACTATCACCTGATATATCAGGTTGAATGGAAGAAACTCTCTCCACACTTCCTTCTCCTTGCACCCTCTCTTCTTTATTTTCCTCATTTCCCTCCTCTTGATTATTTTGTTGCGCATCACTCATACCTTGTGACTCACCAGGATCATTAGTACTACCCTCAACTTGATCCTCTCCAAGATTAGGCATGGGTTGCATTGACAATGAACTCTCAGCGGTTCTCACTTCAGCAATCTCATTTTCTTGATTACTGACAACAGAATCCAAACTCTCATCATGCTGAATGTTGAATTCAGACATATCAACAGGCATCTCAGGTAGTTGCTGTTCTTCACTTCCATGGTACAAATTCTGCACAATTGTTCCATCTGCTAATTCTTTCGGCTCACCATCTTCTACTTCTACTTTAAGCACTTCATTCTTTTCGGAGACAGCGGTTTCATCAGCTGTAGCATTGGCTGTGTTTCCATCTGCAGACTCTGTCTGTTCACCACCTTCTTCTTCTACCTTATCTGTTTCATTCACCTCTTGAACAGCAGTTTCTTCAGTAGTGACAACAGCTGTGCTATCAGTTTCTAATCCCTCAGTTTTCTCAGCACCAGTGGTTTCTTTTTTCTCACCGCTTTTTTCTTCAGTAGTAACAACGGCTGCATTATCATCTTCAAATTCTTCCTTTTTCTCAGCAAAGGTAGCTTCTTTTTTCTCATCAGTAGTATCAAGGGCTGCACTATCATTTTGTTCCTCGGAAACAGCAGTTTCTTCAGTAGAAACAACGGCTGCATTATCATCTTGGAATCCTTCTTTCTTATTACCAAGGGTTTCTTCTGTAGCAACAATGGCTGCATTATCATGTTGCAATCCTTCTTTTTTCTCACCAAGGGTTTCTTCACTAGTAACAATGGCTGCATTATCATCTTGCAATCCTTCTTTTTTCTCACCAGGGGTTTCTTCACTAGTAACAATGGCTGCATTATCATCTTGCAATCCTTCTTTTTTCCCACCAAGGGTTTCTTCAGTAGTAACAACAGCTGCATTATCATCTTGCAATCCTTCTTGTTTCTCACCAAGGGTTTCTTCAGTGCTAACAAGGGCTGTGTTATCATTTTGGAATTCTTCCTTTTTCTTGGCAACAGTGGTTTCTTCGGTAGTAACAACTGATGCGCTATCATTTTCGAATTCTTCTTTTTCCTCAGCAACAGTGGTTTCTTTTTTCTCAGAAACAGGCACATCATCTGGAGACACCGATTTATCCAATGGTTTCTTAGATTCAGATTCTTGTTGAGGGGCTTCTAGTTGTTCCGATTTTTCATCAGTGTTTTCCTCATCATTATTCCCCATAAATGCCTTAACAGGATTAAACAATGCCTTTGAATCTCGGCGTAAAGTCCATGACCCTGCAGCTGAAAGACAAATACAATTTCCAGAAGTGGAATCAGTGCAAAAGCTTCCCATCAAAAGCAAGCACACTTCATTTCAAAATTAATAATTTTCATTGATCCTAACATTCCTACCAAAACTAATCAGCAAACTTTGCATCTACTTACTACCTCAATCATGAAACTCCCATATCATCACAGGAATCCAATTCGGACAGAACACATAGACCAATGCTTGGATCTTGAGCAAATAAATTACCTTCATTGCTGGATTCAGAAATCTCCTCAAGCCCGAGAGCACTATCGAAATTCTTCTCGATATTCTTCACACTCTCCTGAAGCTTGTTCACGGCTCCCGCCAAATCAGGGAAGCTACCCCATGTCTTCTTCGCAGTAAACCACGCCATCTCTGCCACTGCAAACCAAAACAAAGCCTACACATTATGCACATTGCCAATTACAAAGACAGCCACTTCTCCAATTTCAACAGATAAAATTCCAAACCAGTTATGCACATTACATTACCCATTCAATGAACAACCACTTCCACAATTCCAATTTCAGATAAAACCCACCTCATAAATCAAAATGCACATTACCAATTCAAAAACATACCACATTCTTCAATTTCAGATCCCAGAAAATGGTGAACATCAACATAACACATAATAAAAATACAAAATACAAAAATCTTGAATCTAAATCACGTAACTAACCTGAGACTCATCGTATAGCCATAAAAATGAGAGAAATATTGATGAATGAATGCTGAGAAAATGAATTCATAAAAAAGAAACAAACCTTAATGAAGCGAGTGCGTTGGATCCAGGGAATCAAAACATAGTATCAAAAATTGAACATGTTCAGCTTCAATGCATTATTGATGATGATCAACACTTTCATTTACAAAAGAAGAATTATTTAAAACCTGTGCATAACATCTATATAACGTTCGGTATTTTCTGGGAAAAAAGGAAGAAAAAAACATAAATAAATTGTGCTGTGAAAATGAAGCAAAAAGAATGCGGGTTCGATTTTTGTTTGTTTGATGAACTCTGCAAAATCACTAACAATGGCGTTATGCGCTCTTTTTCGGTTCTTTCTGTTGGTATCGTTTTGCAAAGCAATCAATATTTCTTTTTTTCATTTCTCAATTTAAAATTTTTAAATATTTGGTGGGTGAAATTGTTAGGGAAATAAAAGTTACACAACCTCTCATTTTTTTAATATATATTTATTTATTGTTGGCTTAAATATATATTTTTTCAATAAATTATGAACTTTGATTTTGGTCTTTGTAAAGGAAAAAATATTTTAGTCCAGCCATTTTTCAGATAATATTTGGCTGCTTTAATCCTAGAAAATTATGATAAATTAATGAGAAAGTTTAGGAACCCATAATTTGTTAGTCAATAAGTGGAGCCAATAGGTTTTTTCCTTCTTTTCTCTCTCCTCTTTTACCACCTATTATTTCTCTAATTACACTCATTGGCTCCTTATTAGTACCCTAATATTGGTTCCGTATCATTACTCTAAATTAATTTCAGGAATTCAAACTATTTGGTTGTAGAAGGGTTTGGAATAAATTGTCCTAATTTTTTAATATGTTTAATCTATAATAACTCAGTCAACAACTTAAATTAGATGTTTGTTTATAACTTTCATATTGTGGATGTTCTATAAACAGTAATTTAGGATTGGCCGATTTGTTGATTAAAAAATTATTGATTACCTATAATTTTCCTATGAAAAAGTCTTGGAAGCCAATATTAGGGAAACAATAGAAAGCAAATATCATTTTTCTTTCTTTTCTCTCTTCTCTTTTACCGCCCATTATTTCCCAAATTACACTTATTGACTCTCTATTGGTCCCCTAATGTTGGTTATTTCAAATATTTGAGCCAAAATAAATTATCAATATATTTTTTAGAAATTAAAAACATGTTTAATCACTTTATTTTTTATGAAGGGATATTATATTTTGAATAAATTTAGCTAACCAAGTGGTTTTACCAACCAAGTGGCTAACCAAGCAAATAACTTCACGCGCTCTTTTCCCTTAATACAACGTAGACCAAGTGTTTTAACCGAGCAAATAACTAAATCAATCTATTTCTTTCTGTTTTTCGTTTTTTTACCTTGATTTGTGAGACTCATCATTGTTTTTGTCAGATTTCGTTCTGTAACTTTCATCGTTGTTTTCTTCTTCAATTTTTGTTGTTAGAAGAGGATGATGATGCAGACATGGAAGAAGAAAGGAAAGAAAAAAAAAGAAATAGAAGAAGATGCAGATGCAGACTTGGAAGAAGAAAAAAACGATGCAGATCTGGAAGAAAAAAACGATGCAGATCTGAAAGAAGAAGAAGATAATGATATCAAAGAAGATGATGACGATGACGACGACGTAGGTGAAGGAGGAAGAAGAAGAATAAGAAGGTATCTGGCGAAGTGAAGATAATGCAGTGCGTGAAACACACGCTCCTTAATGATGAGAGTGGGATTGGTGTAACAAGTTCACTTGGTTAACCACCTAGTTGGTAAAATCACTTGTTCAAATAGCAAGATTTTCATATCCTCGAAAAAGTTCAATTTTAATGCACTAAAAAACATTAAACAATTTAGTTATTAAAAGGATAAATAATACTTTTAAAATATTAAAATTATCTTATTTAACTTAATATTTATAATTTTATACATGTGATATCTATAATTACACAGTTATTATCTAACATTATCAAATTATTTTGGTGATAATGAAAAACTAAAAAATAAAATAACTTTCTTTTGACTTATTTCTAGTGTCTTTGGAAGATTTTTTTATTTAAATTAATAACACAGGGATAGCTTGCTTTGAAGATGAATGGTTGAAAATGAACTAAAATTCCTTCCCTAATCATGTTCTACACATGGATAAAAAACACTTATCATCTTCCATCTTTCATTCTTTTCTTGGGATTGTTATAGGGGAAAGCAAGATGGAAAAGATGATAAAAATAGATGCAAGCTTTAATTCATTGATGTGTAACAAAGTCATCATTCACCCACAAACAAGAACCTTTCTATAATTCTTTCTCCTTCTTTTCATCCAATCCTCCAACAAAAAAGAACTTTCACAGTAACTCATAATCTACACTTAATATCACAATCTGCATTAACATTTTGGAAGCACAAATCACTGCCCCAAAATATCTGATACTGACTTGTTCAGGATTCTAAAGAGCTCTTCCCTGTGTAAAAAAAAAAAGAAAATTCAAATGATTTGCTTTGCAAATTAAGTGCTGTACAAGCAAAATGATCTTAATTATGAAAATTAACCACTATAATTGACAAATCAGTCTTTTTACAAGGTAACTTAATCATCAACCACTTTTGCATGGTTAATTAGTCCTTTGGTGTAGATGTGACCAATGGTATTCATATTATGCAGTCAATATCAAAATGAAGGCGAGCAATAATACTTACCGGTCAGGCTTAAATAAGAGATATCGATATGTAAACCACTGAAACAGAAAGAGAAGTTTATATTACTAGCCAACATTAAGTAAATTAAGAATATAATTAGAAGACTTAATCTGTATTCACTTACCACAGAAAACACTATCCCAATTAATTCTAGTGCAGTTGGGATAATTGGTAATTTGTCAACTGCCTATGTACAAAATTCACAAAGGCAAAAACAATATCAGAATGATGCTAAGAAATATTCAATAGACATACTCAAACACATGTTGATACCATTTGTGTTCAGATACATTGATTTTCCAATGCACGTCGAAGAGACATTTATTATCGAATGGCGAAAGTATTAAGGAAAAAATAATATATTGTGAACTTGTTCAAAAGATGTTTGTCTAGATCATGATAAATACACTTTAAGTACTTAAATTACCGTGATCAAATTCGCTGATGTCCAAACTGCTACTACAGCTGAAAAGCCAAAACCGATTAGTCCCAACCGGTCTTCAGGTCTATCCCACTGTTTTTAAAGGAAAAGGGAGAAAACAGTCATCAACTTATTATTTGTCTGATCCACTTTTCTATCCTTTGAAAGAGAGACAAGAGTGGAAGGAGAAACTCACAACATTCTGAACTGTCTTGAAAACAGTAAGAGTAGTTGAAGATTCAGAACTTTCTCCAGAAGCCTTCACAACAAAAGCAGCATGGTTTTGTCTCTCTATGAAACAGTCAAATAACAACTCAGGAATCAGGAATACAAAGACACTGATAACAGATATCAGCAGAAGTTATAGGTAATCAAATGAGAGATGTGGAATGATGATGACAAGAACATAGTTACAATTGATCAACACAAATTCTAAATTTAATCTTAATGTCCATTAAAATCACAAGTCATAATCACAAAAACAATAATAATCTCTTAAAATGAATCCAACTCAGTACAAAATGTTTGATAAATTGTAAACACATCAAAAACACCTTCAACCAAATTTTATGATGGAAATACTATAATGCAGCCTTTAAGATATTGTAATTAGACAATTTGATCATATAAAAAAGGTCATTCAGTTGGACTTATACCAACTACACTTCAAATAAAATCAAAATTAAAATATTAGAAGAAGAAAAAAAACCCTTAAATCAAACCCCACATTCTAAATAACGGCAGAGCTTCATTTTTTTTTCACACTAACACAAACTGACAAACATATTGAAGAAATTCACAATCACAGAATAAATCAAACTTCACACTCACACAGTGCAAGTAGAGGAAACAAAAGTCAATTCAACTTTGAAATTAAAAATAAAATAAATATAAAGAATCAAAAGAGGGTTACCAAAAAGAGGAGGAGAAAGGGGGAAACTTTGCATGGTGGCAGCATGTGATGATTTTCTACCGTGAAGCAGCAACGGTGGAAGCAAGCTTGCAACAACAGTGGAAGCCATTTCCAACTCCAAAGTGCTACCACAAACCTAAATCATTATTATTATCAAGAAAAATAGATAAATCAGATTAGTTACTTCATCTTAAAAAGATCAAGGAAAATCAAAAGAAAAAGAATTATTTATGTTAATGAAGATGAAAAGAGTGATTTTACCTTTGTATTTGGAAGAGTGCAATGCAATGCTGCAATGGAGGATGAGTGGCACTGAGTTCAGAGTTCAGAGTTGAGAGTTGAGAGAGAAGGAGACTGAGAAAGTGAGAACCACACAATGTTCAAAACCAAGCAATGTGAACCACAAAAAAGATATCGAAATGAAATAAAATAATTTTCCTGGGGAAAAAATAATAATAATTCCCAATGTTGTTGACTTTTTTGTTTTTTGTTTTCGTCGGAACTGAGTTTTCTTGCGGGGTGGTCAATGATGGGCCTAAGGCCCAGTTTCATTCCAAAAATATGAAAATGAGAGTTTTCTACTTTTCGACCCAAAAATACATGAGATCCCAAAAAGATTATCTGTATCTTTTTTTTTTCTAATTAATACTTAGCAGTTACCAAAGGTTAGGGGGGAAAAATAAAGAAGGATATGAAAGTTGATAAAAATATATATATATATATATGCAACAATCTAGCAAGTTTGGTTTTAATTTTTTTTTTTCATTTTTAGTATTATTTATTTTCTAAATTTTATAAAACTAAAAGAAAAAGCATAAGGTGAATTTTATTATTTTCACCCTTTTATCTTTTTCTTCATAAAATTTGAAAAGTGAAAATACTGAAAACGGCACCGTAAATTTAATGCACTTTATTAGTAGTTAGTCAGGTTGCGTTTAGAAGAGAGATTGAAATTGGAAGACTGAGATAGAAATACTAAGACTGGGAGACTGAGACTGAGACTGAATTAAGTTTGTTATTGTGTTTAGTTTTAAAATTTATTAAGAGATAGATATTCCGATGTTGAACTAAGTCAATGGAAAATGGACAAAGATTAATATTAGAAACTTTAATATTGAGTGAGGGTATTTGAATAAAAAAAATTATTAAAAATTCAATCTCAATCCTCAGTCCCCACTATTTAGAGTTACTGAAAATATTAAAATTTTGATGAGTAAGGCTGAAATTTTAATTTTAGTCTTTATTTACCAAATCTTAATTCATCAGTCTCAGATTAAATACTTAAAACCAAACACTATTTAAATGAAGTTTCAATTCGCAGACTAATCATTAATTATTGGGGGTGGGTATAGGAGGAAAAAAAACCAGAAAATGTAGCTTGGTTATTTCATTAATTATCAACATGATTTTTTAATATCAAATTAAATCTCGTATAGAGAACCACTTTTCTAAAATTCTTGTTGGGTCATTTTCTCGATTATGAAATGCATTGTTTCTAATTATCAATCGTATTCCTAATTTGTCAACAAAAAAAAAATCGTATTCCTAATTTCCTATCAATATTATATTTTGTGGTATAATTAATTTATCGTTTCAAATCATGTAATAATAAATGATATAGAAACATTTAAAAAAACATATCAATCTTACAGTAAATATTTTTAATTTGTAAATTATGTCAAAGAAATTAATAGTAATAATCTATGCTAAAAGCATGAAATGTTCACTTATTAATAAAGAATAAAAAAGATGTATTAATATTAGTGAGTTTAATTTTTAGAATTCAACTTTAATACAGTGTAAATATATTTTACATGTACATTTAATTACGTAATATCATTTCATAAAAAGTAATTTATTTTTTATTAATTTCATAATTAATTATTTAAGAAAGCGAATATAATTCACACGATTATGTAAAACATATTTTACTATTTCAGTGTATATATATATATATGTTTGGATTGGATTAACTGATGACAATAGAAAATAAAGTAAAAATAAATAAATTAATAAAAACAAGATAGCGAGTTCCTCTCTTTTGTTTTTATATTCTTAAATATTGAGCATTACTCCTTCTTACGTCTCTCAACCCTTTTTCACTCTTTTAACTCTCTCTCTCTATCTCTCTGAAGAAGACACCAACCTCCCCCGCCATTTTTGCTCCTTAGAAAAATATATCAAATTAAAGATCCAACGTTATTTTGTGTGTGTATTCTTCCTAGCTAGCTAATGGGAATGGACATGTCTTCAAACACCAATAAGGACTTGTTCTCCTCTCCAACTCTCTCCCTCACCCTTGTAAGTATAATAACATATAATATATAACTCCCTCTATAATCACTACTACTATAACATACCAAAGTTTTTGGGATATATCGATTTATTTTAATTTTAATTTATATTTTAAATTTTTTTAATTAAAATTAATGGATACAGATTATAAATATACCAATAAATCGGTATATCTAAAAGCTTTTTCATACTATATATAATATTAGTTTATTACATATAAATCTATTTAAAATCAATTTAGGCATATATGCTATACATATTGATATTTTTTGTAACAAATTATTAGACCTAATCCTTTACATATGTGGGTTTATTTTGATTTTAGTAACTTTAATTAACTTATGATCAATGATTGATGATTAAATTAACAGCGTTTGTTCTTGTTACTATGTTTGTTTGATTGGTTTGTGGTATTGAAGGCTGGGATTTTTAACCAAGCTGAGGAACAAGGTGACGATGGGGGAAGTAGAGAGTGTTCAAGGAAAGAGGACACCATCATCACCACGACCACCGTTGATGTGAGCAGCGAGAATTCTGGGCCTTTGAGATCAAGGTCGGAGGATGATGCTAATCAAGGAGATGATGACGACGGCGGTGATGATGATCCGAGCAGGAAGAAGAAGAGGAAGAAATACCATAGGCACACGGCTGAACAAATCAGAGAAATGGAAGCGTACGTAAATAATGTTTTCAATTATACCATTTTTTTTAATTATTATAATTCATGCTGTTAGTTATTACTAATAAACTAGTGAAAAAAAACTGTGAAAAAAAAACTCATGGTGCGCATACTTTTTTTTTATTGAATACGAGGACGATTAGTTAGGTGTACATTAAAAATTAGATATTAAATCAACGGTAATATTATTATATCTATATTTATTTTAATGAATCAAATTTTATTAAATTATTTATTTTTATACTAAATAAAAAATTATTTTAGTTTAAATAGTATAAAATATAGTATAAAAATAAATTTTTATTTGACGTCATCGCCTTCAATTTAGTATAAAAAAATTAATTTGATTAGGTGAAATAAATGCACATTAAAAATTATTGTTAAATCATATATATATATATATATATATATATATATATATATAATTTTACAAATTTTCAATATGTATATATTTTATATTTTTAATATTTATTATAAACGAATGACTGATTTGCCGATTAATTTTTTACGTAAACAAGGTATTACAATAAATTTATTAGAGTTTAAATTTTTTTAAAAAATTATTTCATTACATATATTCTTTAGTAGTTATTTTTGTTAATTTAACCATATATAATTGATGAATAATGTGCGTATGCGTAAAATTTTTCATCATATATATATATATATATATATATATATATATATATATATAAAGTTAAATTTATAAACATATATTTCACTTTATCTATATTTCTTTTTCTAAAGTTGTGACATTTGTATCATATTATGTGGAATATTGTGTTTTTCCACCAGCCACTCATTTATTATTCAAATTAAATTAGGTTAAATCCCACATTATGTTAGCATACTGTTTCATAAATTTACAAATAATAATGTAATGTATCCACACCAGGAAAAAATTTTAACAAAAAAAATTAACTTTTACTTTAATCCTTAGATGAATAAAGTACATAATGTATGTATAATTCTCGTTATAAATAATCTAAAAGTAAAATATCATTTCACCTTATTAAAGACAAGGTGGTTTTAAGATAAGTGTATTATCCACAATAAAAATACATATATAATATAACATAGGAAAGTGTTCAGGTGTTCCGGAATAGTTCTAATGCTTTTAATCGTTGATCTTGAATTGATTTTAATAATAAAATATTTTTTATTAAGATCAACAGTTTTATGATTAAGATCAACAGTTAAAACCAATGTAACATTTGATACCCCGAAACACCTGAACATCTTCCTATAATATAATAATAAATTAATAAAAGAGCAATCTAAGCTAGAGATCTAGGCATAGCCTATATATATAGGACATAATAATTAAAATTATTCGAAAATGTGAATAATACAAAAGATATATATAAGAATTTCATTTTCATGTGTATACATATGTATGCATGCATTTGGTATGAGTGGGGACGACAATAACAGTGAATCACGGTCGCAAATAACAAGCATTATTGCTGTTCTCTTACACTTTTATTCTTTTCAGGGTGTAATGAATCTTTATTTGTTAGAAAAGAGAGAAAACATTTAATTCTAATTAATTAATCTACATACACCAAGTAGATTCAAACTTTATCATTTAATTTATATATGAATATGCATGTTGGGTGTTAGCTAACTAATCATTAATACTAATTTGTGGTTATCATAATTATAGATTAACTAATTAATTGTTAAACCAATGAAATAGTTTCTTGGCAAGTCAAAGATAGAGTGTAGTTTGCTATGATGAGAAGAGTTTGCTATGTATGAGTGTCATAATAAAAGGAAGATCAATGATTAAAAGCTAAAGCTTACTATACCCTAAAAATTTTAACAGCTTTTGCTTTTTAGATTTGCTACTGTATTTGCATTGTTATCATCATAATTATGTCAATATATATAACCTTTAATTTTCTTAAAGCCATTGAGACACATTATTCAGTAAGAAATAATCATCAGTTCAAAACTTCTTTTTAAAAAAATATATATATCAATAAAATAGAATAAAAATAAAGAAAAAATCTAGATGATAAATAATTTTAATTAATTTTAGCCAATATATTTAATTAGAAACTCAACTCCTTTAATAAAACAATCTAATATTATATGTTTAATTAATACATTTAAATATTGATGGTTAACTGTTAATAAAAAAATAATAAAATATGCTAGTCTTCATCATTTTGCTCTTTAATAAAAATGTGAACTATTAACACTACTTATAGGATGAATATATAACATGCATATGTATGAATTATTATTGAAGCCTGATGTTAGAAAATTAAATCATCTAACTAAAAAGCTGAGACGAGTAGTGCTTGTTAATAATTAGGGTTTTCAAAGAATCACCACATCCAGATGAAAAACAAAGGCAACAACTCAGCAAGCAATTAGGCCTTGCTCCAACCCAAGTCAAGTTTTGGTTCCAAAATCGTCGAACCCAAATAAAGGTACCTAATTAATTATACTAATTATGTTCAATTCATACAATTATGGTTAAATATATCTATTTATGTATTTTTATAAATTGGTTTAAATATTTTGGATAAATTATTTTATGAATTATGAACATAGTAGTTAGAATTTTGATTTAACTTTTAAAATTTTTCGATATTACAATTTTAAATAACTTAACCGATTTTAAAAAATTTATACTAACTCATATAATATTACGATTTCACGCTTTTATATTTAATTTATTTTTTCGATTTTACGTAAAATTCTGATTTTCTCTATCTTGATTATGATGTTACCTATTATATATCCAATTTTTTTATAATTATTTTCAACTATTCATACTAGTTTTTGCAATATTTGGATAGGCAATACAAGAACGACATGAAAGTTCATTGTTGAAGAAAGAAATAGAGAAACTAATGGAGGAAAATAAGGCCATGAGAGAGGCATTAAGCAAATCTTGTTGCCCTAATTGTGGCATGGCCACCACTTCTACTGTCACTGATGATGGCTCCACCATCTCCATTGAAGAACAACAACTTCGGTTAGAAAATGATAAACTCAAAGCTGAGGTATGTATATATGTATAAGACTATCAACTTTTTTGTGAAATAATAATGAATGAAAAAATTAGGGTTAGTTATACTACTATATATGTTCATATAATAATTTGACTCTATTTTCACCAATTAATACATCTATTATTATTATTATTATTATTATTATTATTATTATTATTATTTGTATATGTGTAGTTATATTTATATAATATGACAATAAATTTTTTGAATTCTTCTATATTCGGTACATCTTTATTAATTTATTTAATTTTGTAAAGTCAAACATAACATTTTATATATTAATACAACTAACTAAAAATCTAAACAATAAACTTCTCCACAAGTTTATGATTACACTTTTTTTAAAAGTAGACATATAATTAAAAGTTTTATTAAAGCTATATGAAGCTAACTAGAAAAGTAACTAGATCAAATCATAAGACCCACAAAAATGACATATTATTATATAATAATGTAAATAATTATATATAGGAAGCAGTAAGAAATTAAATATATAATTATTAAATCTTATATAAATAGGCGAAATTCAAACATAGCAACACTATATATTATTTTATATTATTAATTAATCATTTTAATTTTAATTTATATAATTATTAACATTAATTTCTCCAACTAATTAATTATTATGTATATATAGGTAGAGAAGCTACGAGAAGTTTTAGGGAAAAACCCATCAGCTGGAACAATGTATCCTTCATGTTCTTCTAGCCATGAGCAAGATAATAATAATGGAATAATAAGCTCATCAATGGAATTTTACAATGGAATTTTTGGGGTTGAAAAATCAAGGATAATGGAGATAGTGAACGAAGCAATGGAGGAACTCATAAAGATGGCTAATATTGGAGAACCATTATGGGTTCGTAGTGTTGAAACTGGCAGAGAAATACTCAACTATGATGAATATGAGAAGGTTTTTGAGGTTCACAATAATTCAAGAATTATTGGAAGAAGGTCAAACTTGTCCATTGAAGCATCAAGAGAAAATGGGATTGTTTTTATGGATCTACCAAGGCTTGTCCAAAGTTTTCTAGATGTGGTAATTATATATACACCTTTTATTTTTAATATATAATTTCTTTTTTCAATATAATTTCTGAATCTAATAATTCGTTTAACAGTCCCGTTATCGTTTTAGTAAATATCAAATTGACATCCATATAAAATTATAGTAAATACTTGATGCATTGATTTTTTGCACTTTTTTTAGGTATATATTAAAATTTATATTTAATTAATAATAATAATTGTATTTTATATATATATAAATTCAATATCTACTATATGTGAATAATATTATTTTTTATTTAAATAATAAAACAATCTCTTATCATTTGAAAATTTTTATCTAGATTTTGAAATTCTAATTATATAAGTAATTGGTCTAAATAATCTTGATAAATGATGATTTATTGATATATATATAGTAGGACTGCTAAGACCAATTTATATGACATTAGAAAAGTTGAATAAGTAAACAATTTTTTTAAGCTAACATAAATTATATTTAAGGTGTATTTTTTCATTGTTTTTGCAGAATCAATGGAAGGAGATGTTTCCATGCTTAATATCAAAGGCTGCAACGGTTGATGTTATATGCAATGGAGAAGGATCTAACAGCAATGGTGCTGTGCAACTGGTAAACTTAATAACTGCCTCGAATAATAATAATAATAATAATAATAATAATAATTGAATCTTATCCTACATCAAATAATATTCATTATTTTTTAACCAGAAATTATGGGAGTTAAACTGTTCCAACGTAGAAAAAAAAATCCCCGTTAAGTAGTGGTCCGATCCAACGACCACGAGGAACACGAGAAAAAGATGGAGCTTTCTTTTAAAATAAAATAAAGTTTCCCAAATAAATAGAACAGAATGGGGCATTGCTAAATCAGTTGCATGTGGATAATATAGGTTTTCTTAAAATATATAATAATAGTAATGAATCTACTACCTAAAACTATGTCGTCATTCATCGATTAGGAGAAAAGAATATGGAAATTAATTATGGCTTAATAAAATAGAATCTAATTTTAATTCATTGTCAATGTAAATATATTTTATAAATGCATATAATAATTATGTCTGTAAAAATATTTTTATTATTTATTAATTTTATGATTAATTATTTTAAAAAATATTATAATTATAATGCATCAAAATTAAACTCGATAAAATAACCTTGCATGCATTCTTATTTATATAAATATTTCTTGGGAGACGTAAGTGCTGATCTTTTTTAAATTTTCAACTGAAATTAAACTTTATAAAATCACGATGAATAATTATAATTTAAAGTTATCATATTTAATTTAATATTATAATTTTAAATAAATAATATCCATAATTTTATATTTATAAAAAGTTTAATTTTAATACACTAACAGTATAAAGAATTTTACATAATTATTCAATTAGATTAATATATTTATATGACTTTAGAAATAATGAATTTGAAAATTAATTACTTTCAATGATATAGTAACTTCTAATTAAATATATGTATTCTTTTACATTAATGCATGAAAATTAAATTCATTTATAAATATAATATATAATATTAATAAAAATGTTATAGCTATCAATCTATCGCTACCGATAATTTCTCTTATATTAAATTATCAGCATCTTATAAAGTATGGATGGTTATGAGAACCCAAAAAGCTTACAAAGAACAAATAGAAAAGATCGAACATCATTCTTGGCACTTTCCTTCCAATTCCCCATATCGGATCCGACATAACATGCTGGAATCTCTCCATCTCCAACTCTTTATCTCTTTATATATAAATGCAATTAATTATTTATCATGAGAAGAGCAAAAATATTGAATTTGGATGTTGGAGAAAGGTCCTGTGATTCAAAAATGCTTTACAATTTTTTAATTTTTAAATATTTATGACAATATAATCATATTTAAATTTAAATATTTATGTATATTATCCAAACGTCTTATCATTACCATAGAATATATATTTTTATTAGTGCATGGCTTATTATTTTACAATATTGGTTAGTCCTAATAATTTAAAGATAGTATTTAAAAAAAATTTGACAAGAACTAATTGTGTTGAGTATTCAAAAAAAACTTGCTCTAAGTTTTTTTTTCCATTAAATTTATTTTTGTTTACTTTTTTTATTAAATTAAAAAATAGCCGTATTGTTCAGAAGTTTTTAACTTTTATGATATTGCATGATATCATGATGATATATGTATGAGTTTATTTTCTCAATAAGTCCAATTAAATCGATCAAATTTCCACAAAAATCATTCTCATCTGATTATTTTCATTAACCCACTCACTCAAACTTTAATTTATTGTCCAACTTGATTGGACAGGAATACTTAATTAACAAAAAGACTTGTATACATGTAATATCTATCCAACAATTCTATTTGTATGTAAAAATCAGACATCATATATTTATATATGATTATATATGTAATTTTATTATTTTTAATATGTATTTTATATTTTAATATAATATATATTATATATTAATGATTAATTTTGATAATTAATAACTGATTTTGGTACGTAAATAATATAACCCTATATATCGTAATTACACTGATAATGCATTGGTTTGAAGATGTTTGCTGAGTTGCAAATGCTGACTCCAATGGTGGCAAGTCGAGAAGTGTATTTCGTGAGATGCTGCAAAGAGTTGAGTGATGAAAAGTGGGGAATTGTTGATGTTTCAATAGACAAAGTGGAAGACACCATAGATGCATCCCTTCTTAAATGCAGAAAACGCCCTTCTGGCTGCATTATTGAGGATCACTCCAATGGTCATTGCAAGGTACTTAATTAATAACTCTTATGATATAAACTAATAAATGAGCAATAGTTCATATAATATTATTTATTCACTGTTATGAGAGGTATTGGGTCCAACCTTATCTAAGATTAAAAAAAATAAAAAAACAAAACAAATATAAACTAATAAACTGACAAGTGGGAAACACAAAAAATAGTTTTAAAAAAAACTTTATATCAAACATATATTATTATATTTTAATTTTCAAAACCCTAAGTAGTGGGATTTAAATTCAGCTAAATAAGCAGCTTGATATTAATTTTGGTTAATAGGTAAGTTGGGTGGAACACTGGGAATGTGAGAAAAGCAGTGTCCATAGAATGTATAGAAGCATTGTGAATAATGGTGCAGCTTTTGGGGCAAGGCATTGGATATCAACACTTCAACTTCAATCTCAACGTCTCGTTTTCTTCA
>JASCZI010090811.1:36621-60327 GCA_036250425.1 Stylosanthes scabra
TAAGTAGCAAACCACAACAAAGACGTACAAAAAACTAACATCCAAAACCAGAAGCACAAAAAACATGAAACAGAAAATAGAAAATATTGCCTTTGGTTTGCATTTTCATTTTCTGTTTTCATTTTCAGTGTTTTCTGTTTTCTGAATTTTGTGAAAGAAAAAGTGAAAAAGCAGAAAACAGGATTTTATTGTTTTCACTATTTTCACTTTTTTCTTCACAAAATCCAGAAAACAGAAAACACTGAAAATGGAAACAGAAAATGAAAACGCAAACCAAACGCACGTTTACACGCAAGCACCACAAAAAATAAATATACATATTTTGAATGACATCATAGAAAATTAAAGCATAGCATATAATCATGTTTTCTTTTTTCTCTCTTACCCTGCAGAAGCTTTTCTTTTTGTTCTTTGAGTTCAATTTCTTCCTTGCTTATAACCCTTGGCTTATTTGAAGTAGCAGGACTCTTGTTATTGTTATTGTTGTTGTCTAATTCATTGAGCTTTGAGCCTTGACTCTTTGATGAAGCTATATCTTCTTCAGCAACATCTAATTTGTTTGCACTTTCAATGCTCAAACTCTTTGTATGCCTACCTGTGTTCTCAAACATTCCTTTGAAATGGAATAGTCTGGATTTATAACTCTCCTGTTCTTGCTCCAATGCCTTCACCATCTTTTCCTTCTTTCTTTCCTTCCTTCCTTTGAATAATATACAAATATACCTCCTAATTGTGTTTAACACAGAGTTCTTCGTGTCTACGATTTTCTTCCAACGAGTAATGGTTGTATTTTCAGGCAAGAACACACATTTGGAAGAAAAAAAAAACTAAGAAAGAAACCAAAAAGAGCTTTGTTCCTTCATGAAATAGGAGGTATTGGCTAAAGAAATGGTGATTATTTGATGGGGTTTGTGTTGATTTTGTTTTTCTTTTTTTGTGATGAGTTCATTGAACGTGGGGTGCATGTTGATAGATAAAAAAAATGAGACAAGATTATGTGGGTTTAAGATTAGTGGAAGAAACAAATTTTTTAATGATTATATTAGTATTTTATTATGTTATTATATGCAATAAGAATGATATATGTGAGGGGTTAATTGGATGGTTAATTAATTACTTAATTTAAGGTTCTAATTTGAGGGTCAAAGTTTGCTAAAGACAGGGGAGGCAGACATGCATGCTTAGCCAATTAGCATTGACACAAATTAAACTCACTCTATCTTGCATCAGTGGATGGTGTTCATTCCTCACTTTAGAATAATTAATTAAGGTTAAGAACTTAAGATGCTTCAAGTATTATAAAAATTAAAAAAAAAAAAAATAGACAAAAGTCTGATCAACATTTAGTAAATTATCTTCTTCTTTTCTTCTTTTTGGGAAGAAGAATTGTTCTCAAAATTAGACCATAACAAATAATAATTTTAGTTTCTATGTTTTCACATTGCACAAAAAAATATATTGCATGACTATTTAATATTAAAACTCTTTAGACCAGGAATACAGAATGAAGTATAAATCATTTCATTTATATGTATCAAGTTCTAAGTTCATTTTTCTTACTTTCTTCTCTTTAATACATGATGATGATGATGCCACATGAACAACTCTTGAATATTTGAGTTATTAAATTAGATTTGATTATTTGATTATCAACATAGGGTGTCATAAAAGTCCAACCTGGCATTGCTGCAACTTTTGATCTGGTATTCTACAACATATATTTAAAAAAAAAAAGAAAGAAAAAAAAAACAAAAACACTGCCATGGTATAATAGTTGGTATACCTCCTTCCTTCGATCACATGAAAATATACCATGAAAGGGAAAAAATAATAATTAATTTTAGTTGTCATATTTTTTAATCTAAGAGCAAAAGAACGTGTAACATGCTAGTTAAAAAGAATTCTTACACAGGAGCGTCTATGATATGGACAATGAAAAAACTCCATACACATGGACAATATGTGTCCACTGGCCATGGGCGACGCGTGTGTGTCATGAGAGCGCCGCAAGGTTGTAGGTGGTTGTGCATACTGGGATGTTCATAGAATTTCAGAACTTGTCGGCATCAAATAATCGCTTCGGTCCCTGGAATTGAGAGTGATTTGGCTTAATCTTTGTTTGGGCAATGGACTTGCACGGCAATAGACATTTTTTGTGCCAAATAGGCTTATGAAAAGTTTAAGTTTATGCTATCCAAAAAAAAAGAAAGAAATGGCCAGTTTATGTAACATGATCGACCCGGCCAAAAATACTGATTGTATAATAACAAAAACAAGAAAGAAATCTTTTAAGATAAATATAATAACATATTTGTCCCAAAAAAAAATATATAATAACATACGATATGTGATAATAAATAAAGATATAAAGATAAAATAAATAAATCATAGTTAGAATAAGAAATTTGTGTTAAGATTTCTTATTAAACTTCATTAAGGATTGTATAAATATTAATTAATTTTGCTAAATGGAAATCTCCTAAAAGAAAAAGATGAAAAAAAGAAATAATTTTATTTACGTATATATGTTAAGTTTAATATTTTAGAGTAATAATTTTAAAATGGTTTTTTGTCCCTTTATGCATGTTGTTTAGTTAATGAATTTGAAAGATTAAAAAAAATTAAGAGTTATAGTGTAAAAATGTATTTTTATTGCAAAAAGGTATACGAATATTTATTGAAAATATTTTCAAAATTACTTTTTATATTTATATTTATGGAAGGGGGTAAAAAATAAAAAAAAATGATTATATTATTTTTATGATTTTTTATTAATTTTTTAATATATATTTTAAATATATTTATACCCACTTATTTTATTTTATAATATAAAAAAAGTAGTAAAAATTTAAATAATAATAATACATGAATTGTTTTGAATTTTTTTAACCATCTCATTTATTTTACTTGCGGTATGTCTTGTTTTTAAATTTTTCTATATTCAATAATGAGATATATAAAATTTTTCGTTAACTCTTTATATATTACACATTATATATTTTTTGGTATTGACGTTAGATATCAGTATATCACTTACTCCCAATCCATGTCAATCGGCATCGGCCCACTTTAATTATTCCATGCCCATGTCTCATCTTACACATTGAATTAATTTGATCTGTAAAAAATATATATAGATTCTTCACAAAATTTTCTTGCGTCGGCTTGGCCCATTACCCAATAAACATTAACCATTTTTGTGTGATCATTATGCATTATTAACACATTAAGCCAGTTGACTCACCCGACAGATGCTGCATTCCACCTGCTACTTACATTCTTGGGGTTGTCACTGTCTGAGTGTTACATTCAACACGCGTCATTTTTTAATTCCTTTAGAATTCAATCCATATCTCTGGATGTCTCAAGCATCCATATCTTAGAATTTTCCTTCTTACATATGTATTTATGTATAGATGAATTTTTTTTTTTTTTTTATAGTTTGTGAACTCACAAAATTCCAAAATAAGGGTGAGTGGAGCCAATAACAACAGCTTCTGGGACAACCAATCCAAAGCCCATACTAAATCTTACATCCAAAATACAAAATAAGAATATAAGAAAAATCAAAAAATTACAAAAGCTTCATTAAATAACACTCAGATGTTAAAAGGAATACTCATGTTCTTTTGTGGACTTGGATCTAAGAAATACTCTTCTAGAGCAGGTTTCAATTGGTTAGCCAAGAGGGCTTTAAATTGGAACGAGGACAATAATCTGTTGTGACTTTGGAGGTTGAAGGTCCTAGAAAAATATAAGTGCTTCGTGTGGCTTTTCTTGATTGGTGGTATTCCAACCAATCTTTTCCGTTTCCGCAGAGGTATGGCTTCTTCTAATACTTGCCCTCGCTATAATAACCATCCGGAGACGATTCTTCACTGCATTAGAGATTGCACCTTTGCCCGGCGTATTTGGAACGCTATTGATTCTTTTTTCTTGAAAAACTCTCATTTCTTAGATGTGAAGAGTTGGTTTATTAGTAGTACCAAATAGAATGAGTTTTCTTTTTGTTCCACTTTATGGTGGGTTTGGAAAGATAGGAACAATTCTATTTTCAACCATCTTGATCGGTGATCCTTATATAAAATTAAAGCTCTTTGTACTTCTTCTGCTAATGAATTGCGTGTAGTGAATAATTTACAGTCCTCTCTTGCTCCTACTTCCCTTTTAAGGGACTGGAATACCCCTAATGGCTCTATAGTCAAAGTAAACTGTGATGCCAGTGTTCATGATGGTGATCAATTGGCTGCTTTTGGTAATATTATCAGAAATGCTTTTGGTAATTGGGTTAAAGGTTGCAATGGTTTGATTATGTGGGCTTCTGTTCTCCGCTCGGAGCTTTTTGCTATCTGGAGAGGCTTGTTGTTGGCTTGGGAGTGTGGTTACAAGGACATTATCTATGAAACGGATTGCTTGGAGGCTTTTCTTGCTTGCTCTAAGAATGATTTTTCTGTGAATACGCCTGATAATGATATTCTTTTGAAAATCATGGAGGTGAGACAAAGGAGATGGAATGTTGATATAGTCCTTATCCAAAGAACAGCTAATCAAGCAGCTGATTGGTTGGCTAGGCAAGCGATAGTTGACAAGTCGAATTACACGGAATGGCTTCTTCCTCCAGCTATGTTAATTCCTGTAATTCAAGTTGATAGGCACTCTCTTGTTTTGAATAGCTAGTTTCTTTGTTTTGTTTTCTTGAACACCAAAAAAAAAAAACGAATAACACCCAGATGTAAAACCTACAATACATGTTTCCCCTACGGTTTTGTGGTGTTTATTTCTTTTCTCATTAACAGTTCCTGCTCCCCTACTTTGCACCACCATAGCTCCTGGTCTCTACACTCCAAGGCGTTTGTAGTTTTTTCTCTGAAAATCAGATTGTTCCTTGCACTCCAAAGTACCCATATTACCTCAAAGAATTGCAAGAACGATTTGACATAATAATTTCCTTTCTTTGCATGACTCCATCTCAACTCATCCTCAATATCTATTTTGATCCCCACAGTGCCCCAGTGCCTTCATTAGTTCCATTAAACATTCCTCTTCCAATCCCTCAACTCCCTCCTCCATGACAGGCTCCAAACCCATGAAACACCATTCCAAACACCACACTCTCTAATATCATATCCTTTTCATTCGGAAGCATGAACAATCTAGGAAATTTTAGTTTCAACACACCAATTTTCAACCAGTTTTCATGCCAAATTTAATTTTTCTCCCATCTCCAACAACTAGCTCAGCCCCAATCCTAAACATCTCCGTTAACTCACTATATTTTACACCTATTTTTATGATTTCACTCCAAGGTCCTCTTGCACACCTATTCTGCTCACCTGATGATTCTATCAGCTTTACGCCTTAAGGTTATTATAGGATTTCACAGTACCAATAAAATTGACATCATTTATCACACAACACTTCCTTAGCATTTCTATTTTCCTCGAACCCCCATCCTTCTGACATTCCAAAACAAGAGATTCATTTTAAAAGGGATTTTACACCTGACCTCATATATCTTGTTGACAGAGATCTTCTTCCTATACTCGGTTGTTCCCACTCCAAGTTTCTCCTACGATAGATGAATGTTGCAAGGAAACATAGTAATTTTGTATCGATCTCATATGATTGCAACAATACCAGATCAGCAACTATGAGTTACATTTCCAATTTTAAGATTTGGTATAACTTTAGAACCAATAGGAAACTAAACTCAATTTTCTTTTACTGTGTCACTTCCAAAATGTGAAGAATGTAAAAAGTCAATTTTCTAAAAACCTCTCATTATTTTACTGAATCAATAACAAATTTTCTATGGAAAAATAAAAGTGAAAATATTTTTAACTTTTTAAAAATTATATAAATTCATCATTGTTTTTTTTTAAAACATCTAATAATCTCTAATTTTTTTTAAAAAAAAAATTAAACCCTTCTATTGATTTGTCTCGGTTAAAAGAAATATAAATTGCTTATGTGACTGCTAAATAAAAGTTTTATAATTCTCATTTTTTATTATGAGGTGATTTTATAAAAAAAATTCTATTGGTAATTTTTTTTTATTTAAGACAAATTAATAAAGGGGTTTAATTGTAAAGTTTTTTTAAAATTTAGGAGTTATTAAGTATTTCATAAAAATTAAAAATAAATTTATATAATTTTTAAAAAGTGAGAGACATAAATGTTATTTTCTCAAAATAAAAACAACAATATTTTGTAGGTTAGTAATGATATCTAGCCATCTGCTGTCTCCGCCACTATAACTTTATCTGATCAGATGTATCCATGGAGCTTCACTGCCTCACAGTTCAGTCCAACCATCACCATCCCCAAATTCCCAATTTCCAAAACCCTAACCCTAAAACAACATGGGAACAATCAGCGTCCTTCTCGTCGCAAAAGTCCTTCCATACCTTGAACAAGAGCTCGACAAGCGCTACAAGCTCTTCGATGGTATCGATCCATCGCAGAGGGCCGCTGTCGTGCGCGACCATGCCGCTTCCATACGCGCCGTCGTAGCGAGCTCCAGCGGCGGACCCGACGCGGCGCTAATCGAGGCGCTGCCGAAGCTGGAGATTGTTTCGAGCTTCAGCGTCGGCGTGGATAAGATCGATCTGGAGAAGTGTAAGGAGAGAGGAGTTAGGGTTACGAACACTCCCGATGTTTTGACCGATGAGGTTGCGGATTTGACGATCGGGTTGATTCTTGCGGTTCTGAGGAGGATCTGCGAGTGCGATCGGTACGTGAGGAGCGGGAATTGGAAGAAAGGTGACTACAAGTTGACTACTAAGGTAAACAAAGAACACTCCACACTCTGCTTCATGAAATCTCTGATTGATTTTTCTATTGAATTATTAGATAGAGACTTCAGCTTATAGAGCTGCATTTTAAGGTACACTACACTATTCATGCTGATTTGAGTCTACAGTAATTTCTGTTTCAATTCAAGTGCTGAAGGAAGCAAATCCCTCTTAATTAAAGTAAGAGGTGTTATAGTTATAGAGCTGAAATTTAGTCTACTTAATCACTTGGGTCATTGTTTAGGCTTACCATTAGTGAATGAATCACACCAATAAGCTTCCGAAAACTTGTTCGCCTCTTTGGTGTGGTGATCCATTTGAGGATTGTAGGTTGTGTTATGCCTCAAAGTAGTCGAAGCGAACCTAAATAGCTTTGAAATGATAGATTTTGGGGAACTCGTGTAAGTGATACTACATCCTTGGCACTAAAAGAGTGAGACAAGGCTGTGAAATGTTCATGTTTTGTGAGCCTATCTTCTACCTCTACGATGATGATATTAAACCCCGCTGTATGCAGTAATCTGTCACTGAAGTCCATAGAGATATTAGTTCAACTTGAGACAGAATGGAGGGGGCTGAAAGAGGCCTGAGCATATTAGTATATTACTGAATTGTCATCTTTATTCCTTCCCAAAACAATCCTCCAGAGATTTGTTTGTGCTAGTCTTTTATGCTATTTAACTAATGGAATAAGTTTATTCTTACAAATGGTTTGAATTCTTCATTCTTTGAAACGGTTGCTGGATGTTGTCCTACATGATTTTCAGTTTCTTTCTTGGAATACGTCCCAACGTCAAAAAGAAGTTTAGCCTTGGCGTTCGGTGATTATCATTTATCATAGACTTCATGAAAAGCCCTTGCACACGGGTTATTATTATCATAAGATAAGATGTTTTCAGTTTTTACTATTTACAGAACATTTAGTGTTAAGCTGAGCAGTAGTATATTTTAGAGACAGGATCTTTCTTTTACTCCTTCGCTAGTCAGCTTTGTTTTTTTTTTTTTAAGTGATGTGTATTTCATAGTTGTCAAAAGGTCAGTCACATATTGAATTGTTTGATTAATTTTTAAATGGCGACTGTTAAAATTGTCTCTTATCATACTATGCAGTGTAGGTACATGTTATTAAAACGCCTGAATTGCAAAATGGCATATCTAGAAGTTTTTCATTATTTTTCTTTCTTTCTTTTTTTTTGGATGTGTTTCATTATTTTTATATCCTATGCAATTTTGCACATCTACTCTCCATAACTAGAAAAACATTTTTTTTGGGCCGAAATAAGGTTGAAAATTACGGGCCGCCCTATGAAATTTTTGTTTTGGTATGAGGCTTATGATAGGAAATTTTAGAATATTAAGAATTTAAGGATAGGTCCATTAGCTTTTTAATGAAGGAAGTAGCCCAATAAAGAATATTGGGGGTCGGGGTGTAAAAAAGCTTAGTCCACATTACTCACGGTTAGCCCAAAAGTTTACTTCACCAATGATAACCCTTTGTCCCAAAAAAATAACCCTAAATCTCCAAGTTGCAGCGCCGCTGTGTTTCATCACTTCATGGTCTATTAATTTAACATTTAAACGTGAAACTCTGTTCTGTACTTCTGTTATTATAACCGCTTCATGTCATCATCTCTGTTATAATCATGTAACGATGCAGTTTGCCTATCCTAGCAACGGCGACACCTACTGAAGAATACATGAGAAACCAATTTCCTTCTCTCCCCCTTTCTCTCTCACACCCACGTTAATATGACTATAACTCTATAAGTAAACGTTTAAACGTTACTAGCTTGTGTGTTTTCCTTTTTGAATTAAATAATAAATTGAAGGTGCTGTGATGATGATATGAAATAATCTCGTTAATCTGAGATTTCTTTTGCTATGAGGAGAACAATTCTATCCATTCATTCTTCTGAGCACCTTCATTCTTTTATTCTTATATATAACTCTCTCTCTCTCTCTCTCTCTCTCTCTCTCTCATACATACATTATATATATAAACAGGTCCGTGTTTGTTTGTTATTTTCGTTGTTGAAATGAAATCATAAATAGGAGAAGGTGCTGTGATGATGAGATAAAATAATCTCGTTAATCTGAGATTTCTTTTGCCATGAGGATAACTATTCTCATCCATTCATTCCTTGTCTGAGCACCTTCATTCTATCAATCTATGTATGCAGTTTGCCTAACAATTTGTACTATTAATAGTGTTCTTAAAAAGCCAGCCGAGATTGATCTATCATCAATTCATCATCACATTATAATCTGTTTCATATGTGCACACGTGCTCTCTTTCGGGATCCCATTTGCTTTTGCAATGACAAATTTATACTTATTTGTGTATTAATACCCTTGCAGTTCTCTGGTAAAACCGTCGGCATTCTTGGGCTGGGGAGGATTGGCGCAGCAGTTGCCAAGAGAGCTGAAGGATTCGACTGTAAAATATGTTATTACTCTAGAAATGAAAAACCAGATTCAAAGTACAAGTACTATCCAAGTGTAGTTGAGTTAGCCTCCAACTGCGATGTACTGGTTGTTGCCTGTCCTCTTACACCAGAAACTCATCACATAATCAACCGGGAGGTGATAAATGCTCTGGGTCCGAAGGGTGTTCTGATCAACATTGGGCGAGGCAAACACGTTGATGAACCGGAGCTGGTCTCTGCACTACTTGAAGGTCGCCTAGGAGGAGCTGGGCTAGATGTGTTCGAGAACGAACCTCATGTTCCGGAGGAGCTGTTTGGGCTTGAAAATGTTGTCTTGCTGCCTCATGTTGGAAGCGCCACAGTTGAAACTCGAACTGCAATGGCTAACCTTGTCCTTGACAACCTAGAGGCTCACTTCCTAGGAAAGCCCCTCTTGACCCCATTGGTATAATTTGAAGCCATCTATGAAGTATTGAACTATCAAAATAACTTGGATGGGCCTCTTTTGGCTATAATAACTTTTTCGTACTTGAAACAATGATAATGATCATTGTGGGAGCATGAGGATGTATCCTTGTTGGGCATATTGTAGTATGTTAGTTCGGGTTGTAAGCTCAAGTTTGTTAAGATCATTGCAATAGAATTCGAAATTCCACTTCAGAACTCTCTAGCATCTTCTTGTATTCGTCGTTTACTTCCCGGCCTTTCCATCGCTTCAGGTTTTTTGGTCCAATTTTGGGAAATTTTTAGATGATTTTAAAGGTTGAAATACATCTAAACACCGTTTTTGATAAAACATTCAATAGGGACTAAATTCGAAGCACCCATATTGAGTTTTCAGCTCCAAACATGTCTTATTACGTTGTTGGCTATGATTTTATCAACAAAGATGCCACACATTTTGCAACAAAACTGAATTCATTAAAAAATCGAAAATCAAAAGGGATATTCTCTCTTAAATAAAAATCTCAGCGAAAGAAACCCAAGTCAAGATTTGAAAGAGAAAATGACATTGCAGCTACAGTTTACAGAAGACCGTATATTTACAGAACAAAACAAACAAGTAAAATTTCTTAGTAACAGGGAATAATTAAGAAAGAAACTGGGCATAATGAAAACAAAAAACCAGGGTTAGCCAGAAACAAAACCGATAGAAATTTCAGCTTCTAAGCAATTCACATTTCACACGTAGCCTTCAGCTAAAATAGGTTTCTTCTCTTCCTCTTCACCGTTTCTCTTCTTATTCTTCTTTGCATCTTCAATTCCCAAACCTTGCAATTCATCAACGCAGGACTCTTCTTCACCTTCCCCCAATTTAGCTCCCTCTCCAACCACAACTTCGTCCACAACCTCATCTAATTCGCCACCGCCGCTACCACCGGCGACCTTCACCTCATCACCGCCGGCTTCGCACCCTTTCTCGACGGCACATGCTCCGGGCGGCTCGTTCTCCTGCTCTATACCGATCACGGCGTCGGATGTTCCTTCAGCTGCGGCTGGCCACGGGTCGTTGACGCAATCTCTGGCGGTGGCGTCATCGTCATCGGAGAAAATTGCTGCGGCGGATTTCACGGCGGAGGCTGCTTTGAGGAAAGCTTGGTGGATGGATTCAGGCGGAAGAGCACAATCTTCGAGGCCTGCGTCTTCGAGGCGAGGAGGTAGGATCTGGTGCAGTAATCCGTGTTGTTCTTTGGCGGACTCCATTGGAATCAGGTTCCAAGTTCCGACTTTCTTGTTGATTCAGATTCTTTTGCGATTTTCTATTTATTTTCGGAAATGAAATCGTAATGGCTAAATCTGAAGGAATTGCAATATTAGCTTCGGGAATATGGCGGTGAATGGTGATATTGCTCTTTTTTTTTGGACAGAGGTGATGTTGCTTCTATGACAGGTCTAGAAACCTCCATGGGCTTCATCAATTTGAGATTTCTGTGGAATTTTGAGAGAATTTGGGCTTCCTCATTTTTACACTAAAACGTATTGGATCCTAGACATCTAGTAATACCCATTTTAAAAATCAACAAAAAAGGTTACCCAAAAAAAACAACAAAAATGATTTTGTTAAAGCTATCTAACCCAAACCTCAAAAAAAAAAAAACAACCCAAACTTGACAATACCAAAAAAAAAATCCAAACTCCGAAACTTAAATCTCAAAACCCTAAACCAACATAGATTGGTCTAGTGTTACTAGTTAGCTCACTAGTTCGTTGAATTGTGCATGCAGCAACCCAATGATTAATAACAAATCTTTAAATTGAGCTCAAATCCGCCGAGAATTAGTCATTGGCCTGTCGGACCGGAATACCTTAGGAAACAAAACAAAAAGAATCTTAAAACCCTAAAACAATAATTATTATAATTGTAAATTATAAACAAAATATATTTAGACGTAGTTACTAAAAAAATAGGATAATAAATAATTTTAAAATAAATATAAATATAAATTAATTATTAGATCTTATGTTATGGCTTGCATAGTGTTTTCAATATTCCTAAAAATGATGTGTTTCTGTGTTATTAGCCGTTGATTTTAATTGGTTTCAATTACATGTAATTAACATCAATCACTCAACAGAAACACTGAGTTCCTCTTCACATTGGAAGAATAGCATTATTCTTTTTTCACTTTACTAATCCTTTTTTAGAGGCTCCTCGCCCCCCGCTCCTCTTCTCTATAAATGATTATACATATGAGAGTATATTATAAGTATGGAGTAATTTATGCAATCGATGGATTATACATTATTGTGTTGTGAATTGTGTATGTGAGTATGTGATTATTGCGATTGGTGGCACTAGGCCACTATAAGAAAAGGAACTATAAAAAGCCCCATAATGGAATATCCTGCACGATTTGGTATCTTGTACATTTGAATATCAAATGAGGGAACCTTGAACATCGGAGGGGTGTAAAGCAGAAAATAAGATGTACAATGCACAATGTAATGATAAATTACATAGGATATTAAACGTGCTATAAATTAACTAATCATATAAAAAACCAACAAAGGAATTAAATAGTGGTATGGAGTAGGTACACACAGCTCATGCTTTCCTTTTCCCCCTCTTTCTCATACATAATTAGAATTTAATTTTATTGAATTATTAATGTAAAAGCGTAAAGTAATTTTACAATGATATTTTTAGTATTGCACCAATAAATAATTAAATAGTGGTAGAGAGACATAGCATATTCTCCAACCACCCTCCATTACTTTCTTATCATATTACAGCCAAATTAAGCTTGAATTAAGAAGCTCTCTAGTCTGAGACTCTGAGTTGTATGCAACTACACATTCAATTTGAATTCTAAAGCTCTTGTAAACAGCTCAGCCAACATAGTACCATGTTTGAATGAAAGAGAATGATTGTGCTAGGCTATTTACACTTAATAATAACATTAAAACTTGTCAAATGCAAAACACTTATAAAGAGTAAATATAAAATTAACGATCTTTCACTTCAATATGATAACTCAAACCATACACAAATAATCTTCAGTATACATGGCATAGAATATTGAAAAAATGAAAACAAGATGGACATCTAACGCACTAAAAATGAGTTACAAATAGAATGTGCAATTTGTTCCTGGTTTTACATAGCTAATGTTGTTTTAGCTGACTAATAATAAATCTGTCAATATAATGTACTATGGCACCAAGAAAGAAAGCAAAGCTGATCCAAATCGAACACACTCTACTCTTAACATTCACAGCCTGTGGATCTCTGCTGTCGACCACCGCCACCAACATCGATCGAGTCAGGGAGATACCTGATGTAATCAACAAAATACACCATACTTAGGTCTCATAAATCATTTCACATTCAAAGGTACAAAACCATATAAATTACTAACTAGGAAATACTGAATAGTGACATGCACAAGGAAGAAAAAAAAGAGTTAAAAAACTCAAATTGATTAGAGAAAACCATGGACCAAATTGATTGTTGTTTCATCTGCATTCATTTCCTATATGTTTTTGCTTTTAAGATTTCATGAGGTAAATAATTAAAATGGAAATGACAAAGGTTAGTTTCAAGAAAGATCGCGAGAAGTTCCAAGGGTAGGAGTTCAACCCAATAGGAAATGAAAACGGAAAAATGAATCCAATGAACACTCACATTTCTTCTTCAGGTTCGTTCTTGAGTGCATTTTTGGCTATGCACTGGAAAGCAGCTTCAACATTAAATCCTTCTTTTGCAGAGGTCTCAAAGTATGGAATGTTTCCCTTGGAAGCACACCATGCCTTTGCTTTCTTCTCAGAGATCTGAAACAAGAAAGGCACCGGAATAGTTATAACAAAAACACTAATAACTGAATACATAACTCTTCATAAGAGGCAATTTGTGATAATAATGACAGGAGTAACTTACAACTCGGCTGTTTCCACCATCGACATCTATTTTGTTCCCCAAGACAACAAACGGGAAGTTTTCAGGATCAGATGGGCTAGCCTGAAAATGAAATCATTTACATGAGCTTCTCAATTTTCTTTAATGAAGGAAAGGGCGCAACATCAAAGAATGACAAAATGTCACCTGAATAAGAAACTCTTCTCGCCAGTGATTAAGGTTTTCAAAAGATTTCATGACATTTACATCATATACAAGGACACAACAGTCTGCACCCCGGTAGAAAGCCACACCGAGACTCTGAAAACGCTCTTGACCAGCAGTGTCCCAAATCTACATGTAAATCGAGATCATCACAATCTTAGATGACTATATTTATACCTTCCATATTCTTCAAACAAATAGCGGAATTCAGACTATCCAATGAATGACATAAAAAAAAAATGGAGGCAGAAATTGAACTTATATCCCATAGAAAGTGCCAGGCATATGCCCAATTATTATCACAAATCTTTTACAATGGTCATAATTTCTTATTTCAGAGAAATTAACCTCACCACAAGAACCAAAGGACTTTCAAGAAAACAGTAAAGATGCTAGAACATGGTCAAGCTATATTCAGCTAGATAAATTCACAAAAGTGAATGTGAGATTGCAACTCTTATAGAGATAGTACAAATAAAGTGATGATCAGTGTGACAATTAATTCAGAAAATAAACAAACCGATAATGAAATAGATCAATATAAGAATGGCATTTTCATCTGAAAAGGATTTTTCACCTGCAATGTGAACAACCTATCTTCAAACTGAACTTCCTTGGTTAGAAAATCCGCACCAATGGTCGCCTTATACTGATTACTAAACTTTCGATTCACATACCTAAAAGCAGAGATGAGAAAGAATGATCATGATCATGATAATGCAAATCAAACAAACCAACATTCATGAAGCCATTGCTAAATGTAGTATGACAAAATGTTTATGAAAGAGAATGAGTTTTGGGCATACTGATTCATCAATGATGTTTTGCCAACCCTGCCAAAAAGAAGAGGAAAAAAAAAAAACAAATAAATTATAATTAGCAAACAGAAATTGGATGAAAAAGAATGGCATCACAACCTTTCAAGCATTAGTATGCAAAGGCATGATATCAAACTACGACCTCTCAGAATATTGTAAAACTATTGAATCACAACAGGTTTTTGCTTTCATGAAAACACATGTTCTGTAAGAAAATTTCATGTTTTCAAGAATCCAAAAATAATCATCAATTCAACTCTCATTTCTGAACCTCCTCCACCTCCAATCTTCAGCATCTCATAAACTCAAACTTTCATAATTTTTTGCTAGCAAAACCAAGAAGGAAAAAAAATGAAACTTTTTTCAAAAAAATATATACTTCAAAGATAAATGCAACACCCCTTTTCAATTTTTCCTTTCTGGGTATGCTATGATATAAACCAATTTTTAATTCATCCAAAAAAAAAATCAAATTTAATAAATACACAAAAAAGAAAAGACAGGACAATAATAAAGATATAATAATAATAATAATAACAATGAGCATTACCCGCTATCTCCTAGGATTATGACCTTTAACAACATGCGCCGTCTTGTTGCCATGGATCGAAAAACAATCTGTGTTTTTTTTCAGCTGGAAAAATGAGAATTTGGAACAGAGATTGCGATGTGGTTTGTGTTTGTGTTTGTGGAACAACAGTTTTTGACAGACAGGTGGAAGAGAGGAACAGGAATAGAAAATTTAATTTCAATTATAATTACAATCATCACAATTATAATTACTGAATGATAATGAATATGAATGAATAAACTAAAGAAAGGGTGACAGCTAAGATAAGAAATAAGAAGAACCCTCTTGGTTGTTGAATGTTGATTGACTCTCTTCTTTTACCAAAATGCCCACACTCCCCTAATTTAACTACACTCCTTAACTTCAGGGTAGGCTTGCTAATAAGTAGTAGTAATAATCAAACAAATAATATGATGAATTGAATTGATGATGATGATGCTGTCCACTTAAATTCTCCAATTAACTTAAATCAGATTTATATAAACGGGAACAATTCTGTTTTTCTTTGGGCCAATTTTTCTTTTTTTTGGGTGACTAAAGAAAGAAAACAAAGCCTAAACTAAATCACAAGCAATCACATTGACTCAAGCCATTCGACATAATGCCTATCATATGTGGCACCCTGCTTAGCTAGGTAATTAGCAGCTCGGTTGTAGTCTTGATAAACATGTTCAAAGTGAACCTCCCAAGGTTTATGACGTATCTCTTCAATTTTTTGGTAGAGATCTGTATCTGCACTATGCTCATAATCAGAAATTTCCAAAAGCGAGGAATAAGTGTCTAAGGAGTTAGTTTGACAAATAACTTATCGCAATCCACATTCCCAAGCTAGCACAAGACCCCTCCAAATCGCAAACAATTCACACCGATACATTCCCCAGCGGGGGGTGTTTCCTGAACATGCTTTTACAAATACCCATCACGATTTCTAATGATGCATCCAAAGCCCGCTGTGCCGAGATCTAATATGACTGAAGCATCACAATTGACTTTAAAGTTCCATAAGGAAATGGAATTCAAGAAGTGGCATTATTTATAATAGATGGATAGAACCTTGTGTGCAAATCGAGAAATTCTGCAGCTGAATGTCGAGCTAGAACAGCAATTTGCCTAGCTGTCCAGGGAAAGTCATGATTAAAGATTACCTGACACCTTCTTCTCCATATCCACCAAAGACCTGCAACTATCAAGCATTCGTTATCCCTCATAAAGCTTCTAAGGGCATCAGGAAAGGGGATGTTTGGAGACGGTAGAATGAGTTTTGGATCTATGTAAGACCAAACTTCTTTGGCAACATCACATGTGAAGAAACAATGAAAAAAAGATTCTTGTGTATGCTTACAACTGAGACAAAGATCCGAATTCGTAATGTATCGCTTATACCTGAAAAGAGCAGTAGGAAGAGCATCATAAAGGAACAACCAAATGAGAAGTTTAATCTTTTCAGCCACTGGAATTTTCCATATCCAATTCCAATTTGCATTCTCATCCCACTGGAACCTCCTATTTGCAAGCCACAAGTATTCATCCTTAGTGCTGTACATCTTTGAGCCTGCATGCCTCCAATACCATCCACACTGAAGCTGAGGATAGGTGGTAATTTGGGCCAATTTGATGATAACATGATGTTAGTGCACACTGCGTTTATTTGAAAAATTTTGGTTCAATTTCGAAAGAGAAAATTTGTTTAATTAGTTACTCCTGAAATTGACTAGTCTATTTTCCTAATAAGGAGTATGTTGATTTCAATTAGCCCCGTTTCCTAACCCCAAAAACAAAAAAGAAAAACAAAAGTAGAAATTATTTAATATTTAATGTTCAAATATCAATTTTCTTGCTATCATGAAAGAATAACTCTTCCTATAAACTGGAGATATATAATATCATGCTCTCTATAGAATTGTAGAAAAACCCTGAAATAATGACCTTAATCAAGAATCCTTGACACTCACACTCCAAGTCTAATATGATGCAATATCACAAAGTTAACCAAATAAATACTAAAATACTGAATCATCCCTACATATTCTTGCTTCTTTTGAATCTCAATGTTGGCCTTCACAGTTAAGTAAATGTTAGTAGCATAAAAGTGTGAATCAAATTAAATCTTACAAATAATTCAGCAATCATACTTGCTAAATAAGTTAGACAGGAAAATAGTTAAAGAAAAAGAATGAAGCAACATGGGCTACTACATATTATGACCACAACCAAGCCATTGCATAAACTCTACCTGCAAAATCTAACAACACATATATACCAACAATGCTCCTCGATGCGAGTGAGACATGATACATGATATCTGGATTAAATCATCCATCATGACTTCGCACCAGAACCATCGTTATTAGTACCACCTTTTGCATTCCCCCTTTCCATCTCTTGTGTATTTTGCAGGCCTGAACTGGTCGAGGCAGACGGAGGTTGACCGTACTCACTGCTCGGTCCACTGTAGCTAGTGCCTTGCTCTTGGCTTTCCAGTGCCAGCTTCCTGAACTTCTTTAGGTCTTCATTGTATTGACCAGAGTCATAGTTTATACTCTCGAAGGAACCAAAAACTCGGCTGTGCCCCGGTGTGCCCCCCTCGTATAGATCCTCTAGCGAAATATTTCCTTCTAGAGCTCGAACAACCTGCTCAATGCAATTTTATCATTGTTATGCCCAGCAATTAGTAGTCAGCTTCAAAATCGTTTAGGAACGATAGAGCACAAATTTCTAAGAATCAATTGTCAGCTAAAAGATCATGTCTAAAACACATCTTTTGACTTGGTAAACTCACCTGGCTCATTCGAGGCCGACGCCTGGCTGAATGTCTTACACACGTTGCAGCACATGCAGTTATTCGAGTCAACTCGTCAGGATCATAATTTGTCTCCAACCTTGGATCTAGAAGTCCACTAAAATTTCCATTTTCCAAAGCTTGGGAAAGTAAGGGCCTTGCCTATACACAATAATTTAGTACATAGTTAGCATTGGTCAGTGGTTGCAAACTAGCATTCAACCATGCTGTCATATTAAGATATAAACATCTATGAAATACAGTAAACTACACACCCATTCAACCATGCTGTCATCTGTGAAAGATTCAGTTTTATCAACAGGTTTTCGTCCGGTTATCAACTCCAAAAGCACAACACCATAGGAGAAAACATCTGACTTCTCTGTGAGTTTCCCACTAGCAGCATATTCAGGAGCCAGGTATCTGTTGAATTTGGAAATTCACTGAGATTTGCTAGAACAGCAAATATAAATATAAAAAAAAAAAATCAACCTAACCTCTAAATAAGAAATATAATAAATTAAAAACCCTAATAACCAGATTCTAGAGAAAAAAGAATACAAATGATGACGAATCTAACCCAAAGGTTCCCATCACTCGAGTAGAGACATGGGTATCCGTGTCTGTCGAAAATTTGGCTAGTCCAAAATCTGCAACCTGAAGGGACAATACGGGAATATTATATTATTATAGACACGATATGAATGGATATCGAAGTGCCATTGTGCCAAATGAGAAGATGAACAAAATTTTAGTTCATTTAACTATTCAATTATTAATTATACTCCGATTTGAGCTACTTAGGAGAAATTTTGAGGTTAAAGGAAGGTGGAAGCTTCATTCTTATCCTAACGTAGAAACCATTTTAAAGAGGAATTGGGATATAGTTTCCAGTTAATCCACCTGTTCCTCTTGTTCACCATTAAAATGAGAGGATTTTTTATCCATTGGCTTTGTTTGCATCCTATATATCATACATAGCTTTATAAATCATAAATATGTTAAGTTCTCATTAGAAAAACAAGAAAAGACCCTCAATGGCACAGGCAAATGAACAGGAAAACAAGGTTTCTTTAATTTCAAAACATAATTTAAGGATTTGAACTTCCATTTATATGTCAAGGAATGCAGTTCAAGGTTATAAAGTTTACCTTTGCCTCAAAAAGATCATCAATAAGGATATTTGATGCTTTAATGTCCCGATGTATGATTTTGGGGTGACCTAAAAAGATATTTGAATGATTGAAGTAAATTTCGAAGTTAACATCATGAACTAATAATTTTTGCCAGATTTTAAGCAGAAGCTTATTTTTCCAAGTTAAGGTAAACTCACAATCCTCATGCAGGTATGCCAATCCCTTTGCAGCTCCAATTGCAATCTTCATCCTCGTTGACCAGTCCATAGTCGGTCTGTCCTTTGCTGGAATGATATTCGTATAATACCACATAATATTAACACTGAGTTGTGAATAAATTTATCACATTTTCAGCAAGATAGTGTAGTCGTAAACCTCAATTACCAACCCAATCTATTCAAACTCCGACTCCATCATATTTTTAAAGCACAATTTTGAATATGAAAACAACTGATAAAAATTTTATTGCATACAGAAACTATACTACTCAAAATATCCATACATTTGAAGTTCATCAAATTTATCAGAGAATGATTGAAGTGAATTCTAAGGGAAGAAAACAGGTGAAAATGCATACATATAGGCCAAAAATTAAATTTTGTCCTTCATTCTACATTATCTATGCATCATGCATCATTCTTCATAATTCAAAAGTGCTAATATATGCAAGGAAACAGAAGGAGATAAAGATTTACTTTGGAGCAACAAGGGGAAAATATCTTACCATGCAAATGAAACTCAAGTGTTTTATTTGGCACAAACTCATAAACAAGCATCCTCTGGCCACCTGAGATGCAGTATCCAACTAGGGAGACAAGATGCCGGTGATGGACACGGCTAATGACATCAACTTCTGCATGGAACTCACGCTCCCCCTGTTTACTCTCGGATTTCAGCTGCTTAACAGCAATAGTTTTTCCATTCGGAAGAACTCCTTTGTGAACATAGCCAAAACCACCTTGACCGAGAAGATTCGAGCCGGAGAACCCTTCTGTTGCCATTGCCAACTCATCATAGGTAAAACTACTCTGAGATAGAGGAAAAGACATGCCAGAAGACTGAGAAATGTATGGCCGCTCGGACCCAATACCAGTGCTGGTAGCAGAAGAATACACAGGTGGTGTGGCAAGACTACTAGCAGATGGTGTCTTATGGTGATTTGCCGCAACCCCATGGGGTTTCGGAGGCAGCCCTCCTTTACCATCTGTAGAAAGAGAAGGAATACTTTGCCATTGCTGAGGTAAGCCACTAACCTGGTCAACTGAAGACATTGGGATCAAGAATTAGTTCTACTGTGCTAATCAAAAAACTTTTTAGTTTCTTTTGCTTCTAAACTAATTGCACAACATGAAGCTTAGTTAATCTACTATAGAGTTAAAGTTCTCACAATACTACTCTCTTCAGTTTCAAATAACTGTCCATTTAGACAAACTGGCACATTAAAAGTTCAATGTAGGTGGTTTGATGTATCTGGTTACAACAATAGCTTCTCAATCTATATAAACTAGCAAAGATAATTAACCAGAATCCATAAACTAGCAAATATAAATAACTAGAAACCAATGCACCACAACAAGCACAATTGAGTAGGATTTTTCAGATTATTTATCATAATCAACTAATCTAAGTTACTCTTGTCTTATGTATTAAGGAAAACGACAATTGAAGAGGACACAGACTAGTTTATATTATTTTAAATAATATTTTTGGTTAAGAGAGGGAAAAAGGCTTCACCTTTCGGTTGAGGAGGAGCACCATAGTAGTTACTCTGCTCAAAACCTTGATTCCTCTTCCTCTTCCTCTTCGCCCTTCTGTAAAAAAAGACGAAAATGCCCCCAACGATAAGCATCGCCAAAGAACCCAAAACCGCCCCTATTATGATTCCCGTCAATGTACCCCTCGGCAACCCATTGTTATCCAACGGAGTCGCCGGAACAAACGGAGTTGAGTTCGCCGACGTAGGTGCGGGGGTTACGAGCGCCGGCGACGGCGGGGAGGCGGTGACAATGGTCGACGTGGTTGGTGCAACCAGAGTCGGCGGAGATGAGGCGGTGGAGTTAGTTTCCGGAGGAGCCTCCGGCGCCGGAGACGACATTTCCGACGAAGTATCCGGCGAGAACAATAAGTTGAAGTTGAAAGTAAAAGCGAGGAAGTGAAAGAAAGAGATTAGGGATTGGGATTTAGGAGAATGAGGCGAGGAAAAAAAAAAAGAAAAAAATTGAAGTTGAGAAAATTACGATAATTATATCACATGGGAATGGGGAAATGGATTTGAGAGAGAGAGTGGTGAATGATGATGGTGATGGTGTTGGGTGGACCCTATTCTGAATGCGATGTTTCGTGCTTGTTGTTACTGAGTCAGTGACTCGGCGTTAAGTGAGTGAGTGAGTGTGACTCGGTGCTGCAATTTAAGGATAGTGGGAACACCGGAGCATTGTTCTGCGTACGGAAGATTCTTCTGCACCCTTCAACTCTTTCCAAGAATTCAATTAAAGCTTTTTTGTTTTTTACCCTTTTATTTCTTTTCCCCCCACAACACAAGCTATTAATTGACTTGACTCATTTGACCTATTTCTTCCTCCATACGCATATTACTATAGATAGTAATTAAGAATTTAATTATATTGTTTTTATAGTTAATCATGTATCATCAAAATTAATTACCTTTTTTTGTGCACAGAGTATCCACGTAAATAAGCGTTCGGGTTTAAATTTCGCCTTTTACGCACAGCAACTAATTAGTCAGCGACAAACCCTTAAATAAAACTCACATTCACGGCGGATTAATTTTTTAGAAACTGAGATTGAATTAAATTTATTATTGTGTTTGATTTAAAATTTATTAGAAGACAGATAAATAAAAATTAAATTAAGTTTGATAAAAAAATTATTAAAATTTCTGTCTCAGTTTTTAATCCTCGATTCCAACCAAACGCTATCTTAAAAACACATATTCTTATGTATCTATCCAATCTACATTGGTACTATTTGTTTTTTTTTTTTGGTAAATGATGCATGATTAGTTGTATATATATAACTTTTTTTCATATTGAAAATATATTAAATTAAAGGGATTAAATTAACTTTTAATTTGGTTTATGTTTAGAGTGATAATTAAAATTAAGATAGATGCATAGATTCGTCGGCAAATTTATGTGAATATGGTTGGGGAGTAGTTAAATGGGTTATGATTATTGGATGAGCATCAATATAGGGATAGGGTCAACTCTGGATGTAATTGGTAATTTGGTATAATAATAGCTGATTCATGCTTCATAATTATATTTTGTATCCTTTATACTAAAATGCAATGAATATTGTTTTAGTTTTTATATAAATGCTCTACGAACTCAAAATAGTTGTATCATAATTCATAATCTTATTAGGAAAATTGATGCTGAAATCATTTTAATGATTCTGTGTATTTTTTCTTTAAAAAAGGGACACATACAACTAATGGGGAATGAAACTGGTCATTGATACATATCCTTAATTTCTCTGTTTCAGAAAAACCATTTTATTTAATCAACTACTTTCCCATTTTAAAACAATTGTTGTATTAATTCTTTTTTATACATTAATTTGCCATCATTATTTCGAGACGAAAAGAATATTATATTATTTAAGAGTTTAAAGTCTTCAATAATGCTACACATCCAAGCAATTTCACCAACCAAACTCAATCAAGTATTTTTAATCCACTCTCACCTAAAAAGCGTGAAAACACGTGCCCTCCTCTCAAATAAAAACACGCGCATTTCTCTGCAACAACTCCTCCCCTCCTCATCCTCCTTCTCCTCCTCTTCCTCCTTCTCCTTCTCCTTGCTCCTACGCTGCCGCTGCTGTCGCCGTCGCCGCTGCCGTCACTGCTGCCGCCGCTGTCGCCATCATTGCTACCACCACCATTTTCGTAATCTTCTTCTTCTTCTTTTTCTTCTTTTCCTTCTTCTCCTTCTCCTCCTCCTCCATTATTACGTTGTTGCTGCTGTTGTTCATGTTGTTGTTGCTGTTGATGATGATTGGATTTTCATGAAAAATAGAAACAAATTTCGTAATCTTCTTCCTCTTCTTCGTCTTCTTCTTCTTCCTCTTTTTCGTCCTCTTCTTCTTTCTCTTCTTCATCCTCTTCTTCCATTATTTACGTTGTTGGTGTTGTTGATGTTGTTGTTGTTGTTGATGAAAAATTAAATTGAAAATTCTAAGAAAACAGAAACGAATTTTGAATGAAAACAGAAACGGAATTTGCATAAAAAACATAAATGGATTTTATATCAAAAACAGAAACTTTACAAGAAAACAGAAACGAAATTTACATGAAAACAGAAACGGATTTGGTGATGAACCCACGCCTGGGCGTGGTCTTGTTTACGCCTAGGCGTGACTTTGGGTCATGAAAACAGAAACGGAATTTACATGAAAACAGAAACGGAATTTATATGAAAACAGAAACGGATTTGGTGATGAACCCACACCTGGGCGTGGTCTTGTTTACGCCTAGGCGTGACTTTGGGTCATGAAAACAGAAACGAAATTTACATGAAAACAGAAACAGAATTTATATGAAAACAGAAACGTTTTGAATGAAAGTAGAAACGCAAATGTACTCAAATGTACTCCATCT
>JASCZI010090812.1:0-12783 GCA_036250425.1 Stylosanthes scabra
ATATATATATATATATATATATATATATAAAACAAAGATTGAAAAAGTTGGTACTCGAATGTTTCTTTAAATAGTAAAGTATTATTTTGGTCCTTAATATTTTGGTTGAATTCTATTTTAATCCTTAACATTTAAAATATTTATTCTGTTTTGGTCCCAAAAAATTTCAATTAGACTCAATCAAGTCACAGCATTAAAAGTTGGATGAGAATTTGATATCATAGCCGACGTGATCGTTCTTTCTCCGTCTTAAAGAGCCAATGTAACCTTAACTCACTATGCAAGTAAGGTTGTCGAACCACCCACGAGATTTTTTTCGTTCGATTCTAGCGCAACAATGATAAATGGTTAGAGTTTTTGAAAGATAAGAGAAGATAAAGTGTCAAATTTTGCAATGAAAAATTTTGAATGCAAGAGTGAAGTAACTAATCACCGAACAAACGACCACGTCAGCTACAACATTAAATTCTCACCCAACTTTTAACAGTGGGAGTTGATTGAGTCCAATTGAAACTTTTTGTGACTAAAATACAACGTTTTAAATGTTAGAAACTAAAATAAAATTCGACCCAATGTTAAAGAACCAAAACAATACTTGACCCTTCTTTTAAAATACAATTTATATATATTCATCTTAATAAAAAAAATAATTATGCTGCATAGACTTCAAAAATCAACCTCCAGATAGTATTTTTTATAGAAATACAAATAAATTTGATTATTGTGCCGTGACATTTTTTAATAAAATAATGTTTGATTATTATGATTAACTGATTATTTTGTTAAAAAAATGTGTGAAATAATAATTTTTGTGTGTGTATATATATAATTGATTTGTTTTTATATTCATGAATAGTATTTTTGTGAAAAAGATATTTGTTATTTCTAAGGCATGTTAGTACTAAAAACAAACGAACAAGTTTGCTATATTCTTGAAACTTCAATTCAAATATCTCTTAGTAGAAGAATAAAATGTTTACCATTTTGATCACATCCTACATGTAATTTTATTCACATATTAAATTTTAGAAAGAAAAAAAAAAGTGAATTAAGATATATAGATACATTTCAATTAATTAGTGTATATAAAGAGAAATGGGTACTTATTGATTTGGAAATTTATTTTTGTTCTCTTATTCATGTAAATTTTTCTCTTAATATTTTTTCCTTCTATAATCTAAACTCAACATTGTTAGTTATGAGAATAAAAATTTATCATTTTTCTCTTAATATTTTTTCCTTCTATAATCTAAACTCAAGATTGTTAGTTATGAGAATAAAAATTTATCATCTTAACTAAAAGAAAAAGTTTAGGGAGCCCATAGTTTGTTAAGCCAATAGGTGGTTAATAGGTTTTTTTTCCTTCTTTTCTTTTTCCTCTTTTACCAATTATTTCTCTAATTACACTCATGGGCTCCCTAACGTTGACTCCCTAGCATTACTCTAACTAAAATTATATAGACTATTTACACTAATTATTTTAAACTATAATATATATATTAAAAATTTGATTTATAAGCAGAGTTGTTGTTAAAAAAATTTAGAATTTATTTTAATAAGAATAAAATTAAAAATAAATAATACCGAGAATTTTTTTTCATGAGACTAAACTACCATTTCTATCTATCAATGTTCACAACGCTAATAAATCTACTCATTAAAAAATAAATGAGTTATACTAAGTATATATTAAAATAAGTCATTAAAATTAGCTATTAATGTATAATACACATTAAAATATAAAATACATACTAAAATTGGATTAAATTATATGTGTATTTTATATTTTAATATGTATTATACATGGTGGTTAATTTTAGTGGTTGATTTTGAAGTACAAATAAAATTATTGAAAATGAATTTGGCTTTAATGAGTACTTAGCTACTTATCTATATACCAAATAGTAAAAAGAATAAAGCTTCTGCGTGTGCAATTTACATTAGATAAAAAAAAAAAGATATTTAAAATAAACTTATACAAAGGAAAAATGTTTATTAATAATTTTTTAATTTATAAATGAAAAATACCCACTGATGAGCTGTAGTTATTCCTTTTTCTTAATAGAGGTTTCAGATTTGAATCTCTCTGAACATATCTTTGATTAAAAAAAATATCCTAAAAACTAATAAAACTACAAAAATTCGAATAATATTATTACAATTTTTCTTTGGCGGAAACTCAATTATAATTATTTTGATATGTGGTTAATAATTGAGAATCATTAGTTAATAATTTAATATGTTTGATTAAATTATTATTTAATAATTTTAAGCTATTAATTTTTCAATTATTCTAGCTGACCAAGTGGTTTTATCAAACTAAGTGGTTAGCCAAGCAAATAACCTCACGCGCCTCACTCCCTTTAATATAACGTCAACCAAGTGCTTTAACCAAACAAATAACCAATCAATCCCTTTCTTCGATTTCGTTCTTCGAGCGTAATTTCTGCAACTCATTTTTGCTCTGTTTTTCAATTGTGACGCGATCTGTGCATATACTGGAGATAATTGTGTTTTTGTTCTTTGTAATGTTGTTAGTTATTGTCGTCGTTTTCATTTTCGTTCTGAATTTCATGATTCGTAATTGGTGATTCGTGTTTTCTTCTTTCTTTGCGTGATTTCTACAACTCTGTTCTGAAAAAGGAAGGAATGAAGGAAGGAAGAAGAAGAAAAAGAAGAAGAAGATTTTATTTCTGAGCATTATTGCTTTCTGTTTCTGTGCAATGTTGCTTTCAATTTCTGCGCATTATTGCTTCATATTTCTGTACAGCAACAGTAGCAACAACAACAACAATAATGTAAAACAGAGAAGAAGAAGAAGAAGAAGAAGAAGAAGAAGAAGAAGAAGATGGTGATGATGATGATGATGATGAAGATGATGATGATGATGCAAATGAAGACATGGAAGAAGAAAGGAATGAAAGAGAAAGAAGAAGAAGTAGAAGAAGATGTAGATGCAGACTTGGAAGAAGGAAGGAAGGAAGGAAAGAAGAAGAATATTTTATTTCTGCGCATTATTGCTTTCTGTTTCTACACAATGTTGCTTTCTATTTCTGCGCATTATTGTTTTTTGTTTCTTCGCAATGTTGCTTTATATTTCTGCATATTATTGCTTTTTGTTTCTGCACAATGTTGCTTTCTATTTCTGCGCATTATTGCTTCATATTTCTCTACAGCAACAACAGCAGCAACAACAACAACAACAGCAGTAGCAGCAACAACAGCAACAATAGCAACAACAACAACAACAGCAGCAGCAGCAACAACAACAACAACATCAACATAAAACAGAGAAGCATAAAAAAGAAGAGGAGGAGCAGGAGGAGGAGGACGACGACGACGACGATGGAGGATGAAGAAGACGACGTTGACGTATTGGAGTATATACGTGTATTATACAAGAATACTTCTTATATTCTGTTATATTTGGTTGTATTCTGTTAGTTAGTATAAATACAACTATGAGAGAAACGTTATGTACTTTTACTCATTCTAGTAATGTGAATAACAACTTTACTTTCCTAATATTCATCTCTTTCTCTCTCTTCACATTTACTCTCTTCTATCGTCTTCAACCTCTTGCTGTTGCTTACCTCTGTCTTGAACAGAGTTTTGTTTCTTTCTCAATCATCATCTTCTTCCATTAACATGGTATCCAGAGCCTCGTGATCAAGATCCACATGGCGTTAATTGCTTCGACTCTCCTCAACACCAAGAACGGCCTTGTGCCTCTCACCAAAAGGCTCGATGACGGCAACTTCTATACCTGGAAGAAGAGTGTCATCCTCACCCTACGCACTCTAAAGCTTCAAGATCATTTCTCGTCGGACAAGATTCCTCCCCAATTTGAAGCGGTGCCATCTCCAGAAGCTGAATCTGGATCTGTTAACAAGAGCAATGGCGTCGAAGGCGAAGCTGCTGCAACTCCAAAGAAAACCCTTACCTCCACTCCTCAGATACTTCAAGAATCAGAGAAATAGACGAAATGGATGCTAAATGACTGCGCTCTGATGACATGGTTAGATGCATCAATGAGCCTCTCCTATCAGAACCGAGTGGTACACTGCGCCACCTTCGCTGAAGCTTGGGATACCCTGACTCATATCTTCACATCATCATCAAGTACTCACATTCAAAGTCTTAAAGATCAGCTACGAGCAACCAAGAAAACGGGTACCATCACTGAATATCTCCTCTCCATTCGAAAATTGGTAGACTCTTTACACTCTATTGGTCATCCGTTCTCTGATTATGATCATATTCAAACCATTATAGATGGCCTACCTGATGAGTTTGAAGTGTATGTTGCCTCCATTTTATCTCGTCTAACAACCTTTACCATACCTGAAGCTGAGTCTTTCTTGTTAGCCTCTGAAAATAGAATCAATAAGAAAAATCAGGCATCAATAGCAGTTGCTCATGTTGCACAAGCCTCTACTGAACAGGGGCAATCTTCTGGAAGAGGTACCGGTGGTAGGAACAATACGGGTGGTAGAAATGGAAGAGGTGGAAGATACCAAGGTTTTAGGCCACAATGTCAATTGTGTGGTAGAGTTGGACATGCTATCCAAACCTGCTATCACAGATTTGATCCCCACTTCCAATCAACAAATTAAACCAATCAGCCACAAATACCTTACTCCAACACACAGCCACCACCACCATCAACCTCCTTTCATCAACCCAAGGCTTACCTTACAGGCTCAGCACATAATTCTGACTCAAGCTGGTATGTAGATTCAGGTGCCTCCCACCATGTAACTGCAGAACACTCAAATCTTCTTCAACACTTTGACTCTAATCAAGGACCAGAGCAACTTTATGTTGGTAATGGAAAGGGAGTAAAAATCTTAAATTCTGGTTCATCCTTTCTATTTGATAAATCAAAAAATTTATATTACAAATTAAACAATTTGTTGCATGTCCCTACTATTACACAAAACCTTTTGAGTGTTTCACAATTTGTTGCTGACAACTCTGTGTTTTTTGAATTTTGGCCTAAATTTTGTCTAATCCTTGATCAGGCTACCAGGGTGCAACTCCTTCAAGGAATAGCTAAGGGAGGATATACTGTTTTGATAATCTGCACATCAAGAGGCCAGCAGAGAATCATGGCATCCCTCCAATTTTAGCAACTTCTTCTGCAAGTAGTTCTAAATCTCCTAATATCAATAGCATAACTCTTACTACCTCTCATAGGCCTAGACAAGTAGATATTAATCATAATAAGTCTATAGGTTCTCAATGTCCTCCTTTACATTTTCAAACTATGAATAAGAATGTTGTTCTGACTTTTACATCTAATAGTTCTAATTTGAGTTCTGCTGCACCTATTTCTGGCAATACACAAGTTACTCATAATTCACAACTTTTTCCTAAAGCACAAACTTACATTGCTAACACTAAAGTTCAAAATCTCTTAGAGCTTTGGCATAAGAGATTGGGACACAGCAATGTGAAGTCTGTCAATCATGTTCTAACTGAATGTAAACTACCTTCTGTTAATATTGATCATTCCAAAAGAATTTGTGAATTTTGCACTATGGCAAAAATGCATCAACTTCCTTTTTCTGAATCTACTACTGTGTACACTAAACCTCTTCAAGTTGTGTATGCTGACATATGGGGACCAGCCCCTTTTATATCTAAAAATGGTTTCAAATATTACATAAGCTTTCTTGATGCATACACCAAATACTTATGCATTTACTTACTCACACACAAATCACAAGCTTTAATAGCTTTTCAAGGTTATAAGAAATTCATTGAAAATCAGACTGGACATACTATAAAGTCTCTACAAACTGACAATGGTGGAGAATTCATATCCACATCCTTGAAAATTTTTTTTACTTGAGCATGGCATCTTGCATCGCCTATCTTGTCCTCATACACATCAACAACAGGGTAGCATCGTCATATAGCTGAAATTGGTTTATCCTTACTAGCTACTGCATCCATGCCTTTAATTTTTTGGGATTCTTCCTTTCAAACTACAACTTATCTAATTAATAGGCTCCCTACTCCTCTTCTTTCTATGAAAACTCCTTTTGAAATGCTTTTTGATAGGAAACCAAATTACTCTCTACTAAGAATCTATGGCTGTGCTTGCTATCCGTATTTAAGGCCCTATAATAAACACAAGTTTGATTATAAAAGCCAACAATGTCTCTTTTTGGGATATGATTCAAATCATAGTGGATATAAGTGTATGACTCGCGAAGGAAGAATATACTATGCAAAAAGTGTTGTGTTTGATGAATGTCTTTTTCCATATTCCTCTTTATTTTCTGGCGCTGTACAATCTAATCATGCAGGAACAAGGACTATTACTACTAATACGCAGCATCAAGCTATTATTCCCATCACTGAATCCAAGTCATTAACATCTGCAGCAGAATCCTCTCTACCTGATCAGCAATCACCTAGTCCAACATCACCTCCTTCTCACTCTAACATCAAGACATCTTCCTCAAGTGATGCTTCCTCCTCTGCTACTGGTGTTAGAGACAAAAAACACATGGAACCAATTCCAATTTCAGGAATTGAAATAGTCCTTCCCACCACCACTTCAGCTACACCAAATTCAACAGCTTAAACAGGGAATATCCATCAAATGCAGACACGTTCTAAAACTGGTACTATCAAACCAACCTCTCTTATTACTACTAATGCTGCTGATCTTGATTATAAGCTTAGTCTTCCAAGAAATACAAAACATGCTTTAACTATACCACACTGGAAAAAAGCTATGAACCAGGAATATGATGCTCTAATTAGAAATCAGACTTGGACATTAGTTAATCCACCACCTAATGCTACTATTGTTCAATGTAAATGGGTATATGATATTAAGAAAAATCCTAAGGGTGAAATTCTAAGATATAAAGCACGTTTAGTAGCAAAGGGTTTTCAACAAAAAGAGGGAATAGACTATGAAGAAGTCTATAGCCCGGTTGTAAGACCTACAACAATACAAATCATTATCACAGTAGCACTTACACGGGGCTGGATGTTAAGGCAGTTTGATTTCGATAATGCCTTCTTAAATGGTAAACTTACTGATTTGGTTTTTATGAGACAGCCTCCAGGGTATGAAGGCACTGATCCTGGAAAGGTTTGTCGTCTTCACAAGGCCATTTATGGCCTGAAACAAGCACCACGTGCTTGGTAAAATACTCTTGCCTACACTCTTAAAGGATTTGGTTTTAGTGTATGTTGATGACATTATAATCACAGGTTCCAATCAGAAAACTGTTCAGCAACTAATAAATAGCTTGAATACCACTTTTTCACTAAAAGACTTAGGGAAATTATCTTACTTTCTAGGTCTTGAAGTAGATTATTGCAGCCCTCAAGAACTTGTTCTGAAACAAGAAAAATATGCCACTGATTTTCTCCTAAAAGTAGGGATGGCAGATTCAAAATCAATGCCTACTCCCATGATAACTAATTTAAAACTTCACTCTAATGATTCTGAGTTCTTTGATGATCCTAGGAAATATAGGAGTGTAGTAGGAGCTTTGCAATACTTGTGTATTACTAGACCTGGCATTTCTTTTGCAGTTAACAAGTGTTCTCAATTTATGCAACGGCCTACAATAGAGCACTGGAAGGCAGTGAAACGTATACTTAGATACATCCAAGGTACAGTAACACTAGGAATGAAATTTACAAATTATGCTGATTTTAGATTAATTGCCTTTGCAGATGCAGATTGGGCTTTGGATCTTGATGATAGGAGGAGCACATCTGGTTATTGTGTCTATTTAGGAGCCAACTTAATCTCTTGGAAATTCACCAAACAAACTAAAGTCAGTAGATCTAGCACCGAAGCTGAGTATCGCGCCATAGCCACTGCACAAACAGAGATCATGAGCATCAAGTTCTTGCTGAAAGAACTTCAAATTCCAGAGAGAGTGTCACCAACAATCTACTATGACAATCTAAGTAGCTGCCATCTTTCAGCTAATCCAATCATGCATGGGAGGTCAAAGCACTTGGAAATTGATCTCCACTTCATCAGAGATCTTGTGGCTCAAAAACAGCTTTTTGTGGTTCACCTAAGTAGCCAAGACCAGCTTGCTGATATCATGACCAAACCTTTGTCATCCAAACTGTTTGACAGGTTTAAAGCCAAGCTTAGGCTATGCTAAACCCTACCTAATCTTGAGGGAGGGTATTGGAGTATATACGTGTATTATACAAGACTACTTCTTGTATTCTGTTATATTTGGTTGTATTCTGTTAGTTAGTATAAATACAACTATGAGAGAAACGTTATGTACTTTTACTCATTCTAGTAATATGAATAAAAACTTTACTTTCCTAATATTCATCTCTTTCTCTCTCTTCACCTTTACTCTCTTCTATCGTCTTCAACCTCTTGCTGTTGCTTACCTCTGTCTTGAACAGAGTTTTGTTTCTTTCTCAATCATCATCTTCTTCCATTAACACGAAGGAGGACGTCGATGAATTGAATGTTCTTGAAGAGCGGTGGTGACAATAACCTCTAAGCACGCGTTCCTAAATAAGATTGGTGATTGTTTTTGTAAATCACTTGGTTAACCACTTGTTTTTGTAAATCACTTGTTCAAATAACAAGATTGTTAATTTTATATGAAATTAACTGTATATAAATTTTAAAAAAAAAACTAATTTAAAAAAAAAAAAACTAGTGCATATGACTTCCTATTTCTTTTATTTAAATAATTATACATTATATTAGTTAGGAATTATATATTACCTGGGAGGGAGTTGGCAGGAATTCCATCATCTCCATGAGATCCGAAGTGGTATAAATAGCTTATAAAGCACTTATCAAGATATATCTGCGCAGAGACGGAAGCAGAGCAGTCTTCCTCCGCAAAACCCACCGCATCACTGACGCAAGCGTTGCACTCGCAAGTGTCGGAGTCAGCTTCACACTGCGCCATCAACTCCACCCATTCGTAGCTCATTCTGATGAACTTGTCATCACTCTTCGCAATCTCACTTTCAAGCGCCGCAAATGCCTTCTCCATCAACTCTCTGAACTTGATATACGCCTCCTCATCAACAATGGCTTCTCCACACTCCTTGTGATCCATCATACTACTCTTACCTGTCTTGCATCCCCAACTATACATATAATAAGTACTCTATACAAACATCCCAATACACAAGTCGCATAACCTTTAATAAATTTAGGAGAACAGCACAAGAGTTTCATTTTAATGCATACTAGTCTATTTAAGTTTTATTGAAAAATGTAATTATTTTTATTGATTTAGAAATATACAATTGAATGCGCTTGACTGACTTAGTGTATTAAAATTAAATTCAATAGAAGCATAATATATATATTCGAAAAAACTTATTGCATAAATTTATAAAAGATTATTTAATAATTTTTCAAAAATATTATAATATTGAATTTAGATTATTTTTTTTTTGTTTTAAACGTAACAATGTGCTGGCCATTGGATACACTAAAATTGGTTTGATTCTATTGATATCTAAATAATGGTGTTATGATTCAAGTACTCCCAATCTACGACGGCTAAGGAAATAATTGGCTCAAATGTGTTCCTCCTATGATATGATTGCCATAATCAAACAATGTAGATCATATCTGCTCAAGGTACGTATTCTATCTAATAGCTTGATCTCTTGGACCTTCGTTACGTCTAGTATCAAAGTTTCTTTGTAGGTATTTTATTAAGAACATTATTGATAATTAGAAGTTCGCTTTTTGTTTTTTTGAGCTAACCTAATTGATAATCCAAGTTAGAACCCCTTCAATAAAATGCTATATTAGACATGTTTCATTATTAAACCGAAAAGCTATAAATCTATCTAGTGCTAAAAATTTTCATTTATTTACTATTATTGTTCTCTCTAAAGATCTATATATATGTTCATTAGGGGAAAAAAATGCTTTTTACGGACATTTGATACTTTTCTTTTATATTATAACCTATAAATCAATTAAAAAAGAAAAAGAATTCTAAACTAAATTAAAAAAATTCAGTTCCAGAAAAAATTAAAAGTTTTCATTCACTGAAATTCAATTTTTTTTGGCATTTGCATCATGTTTTCTCAACAATATTAAAAAATATTAATTAATTAATAATATTAGATAAAATAAGTTAATTAATGAATGAAAATTGTTGGAAATATTCTATTCTATTATGATGAAAATACTATGGAAGAATATTATTCATAAAAATATATAATACTCGCATTAATTAATAAAATATGTATAGTACTCTTATTAATTAACTAATTTTGTCTAATATTATTAATTAATTAATGATATTGTGTGCTCCATTTTTTAAAAGAGCATGAAGTTCGTCGCTGTACAGTTGGACGAATTTGGTGTAAATGTAAAAAAATGAATTTTGATAATTAAATGTTTTTTATTTATAATAGAAATTTTTCTGGTATTAAAACCTTTTTTAAAACAATAAATTTATAAATTTTTTTTTGGAATTAAAACTTTTTTTAAATTTATTTTAGAAAATTTTTCATTAAAAAAATGATAAAAACTTACATATCATATTACTCAAAATATAAAATGGAAATATGTCTACGATTTGTTTATTAAATAATAATAAAAAGAATAAGTAGAGTATTTACAAATTTGATTTAATATATTTTTTTCAAATATAATCATAAAAATTATCGGTTTCACATGTTTTTTGGACATCCACATTTTTATTTCAAATTAGTGAAATTACATATCTTGTTGTGAATGTACTTTTAAGAATGCCCAAAAAATGCACTGTAAAGATTTATATGGATATTTCAAAATGTAAAAATGCATAGGAGATAATAAAAATAGCTCAAAGTAGCAAATAATGCTACAAAACTAATATTAGGGAATCAATAGCGAACCAGTGTAATTAGGAAAATAGTGAACAGTAAAAAGGAAAAAAGAAAAGAAGAAAAAATTATATAAACTTATTATTGTCTTCCTAATATTGGCTACGAAGATTTTTTCAAAAAATATTATATTTTGCATTTTTTTAATATTAATTGGTTAATATTAAATGTAACAAATAATAACTATGTAATTATGAGTTTTATGTTTATTAAATTATAAAGGTTAAGTTAAATAAGATAATATTAGGTGGTTATCTCTAACACGACTTATAAAAATAATTATTTTAGGTTATCCAAATAAGATTCTTATTTTCTTTCTTACTATTACCATTGTTGCTGTTCTCTTCAGTTTCATCATCATTTGTTGTTTCTGAAAGATTCTCGGTATTGTATTGAATATGGCAACCCTGAAGTTGCACCCTTGCAGAGGTGGAACCTGTGCACAAGGTGTTTGATGAAATGTAAGGAGGAACAGAATTCACACATCTGAAACAATCTTCCACGGCAATGTCCTCTCTGCATTGGAAGAGCCCCGAGACGACGGCAGTTTCACCTTCGACGAGTTCCTTGGTTCTAAAGAACTTGGACTGAGAAGACTGGGCAATGAGTTGGTTGAACAGAGAAGTGAGTGTTTGTGAAAAAGACTGAGATGATGATGATAACAACAATTGATTATTATTGTTGTTGTTGAATGATGAGGTTTTGTTTGAACAAGTTTTGTAGACTAGTGTGCTGTAATGGGAAGATGATAATGATCTTGAAGAAAATGGGAGTAGCAAGAAAGTGATGAAGAAAATGATGATGGTTGAATGGAAAAGATCCATAATTGGGAGATGGGTATTGGTGAAAATTCATTGGGTTGGGTTGATTTATACATATATAGATATAGATTGATATTAATATTATTTCTTTATGGAAATGAGGGTGGCTATGGGGAGTTGGGTTTTGGTGAGGTCTTTTCTTTCCTAATCCTATCTACCGAATGATCTAGCAGAAATAATTAAAGTGAACTATAGCAACTATTTGTAATAAGTCAAATTAAAGTTTGCTTAAAATGAAGTCAAAAAAGCCAATAATCCTAATCCAATCCTATGCTTTAAGTTTAATGGGGATAATGACGGGAATTCATGCCATTTAGTTATAATTAATATGGAATTTGTTGAATTTTGACATCAATTTCACCTTAGCAAGAAAACTTTAATTTGGATCATCCGTTAGTAACCCTTAATTCTGGTTTTTACATATTGTTTATGTATTATATTGTTCTCTTTACCTAGCTTGAACAACACTAAACCTAATAACCTTTATTGGTGGTTTAGCATATAATTTGAAAGGTCACTGTATATGGAAAAAATATATTTACTATTGTTGGACATCTTTGTAACACCCCGAGCTTCCACCACACAGCTTAAGTCTGAGCCGGTGGAACTCAAGGTGTCTACCCATTCGATATGTGAGAAAATCCAAGGCAACATCTAAAGAACAGAAGGAAGACATAACAAGGAGCCAAATTACATCATAATAATATATGTGAGTTATAGAGTAGCGCAACGTTAACCACAAGTTGTACAACTGTTATCCAAAGACAAGCTCCATAAGTGCTACCAAAAGATAAACTACCCATATACACGACTTGGTTATACAGTCCCCAAAAGCACTCTCTAACTAAACACTAGATATAAACAAGATAAGCTAAAGCTCAAGCCCTCCATAGCTCTAGCCAAGCGAACCAAACTGCTAATCGCCACGTGCATCTGAAATATTTCAACAACAACGGAGTGAGAACCACAAATTCATGGGGTTCCCAGTATGGAACAAGCGCCCAAAGCTTAACTCTGATATCTACCTAATCTCAAGGGTCGTTTTACAGAACATATACAGAAAGAGCAAGTAGATCAAGTAGTCAGTTACACAAAT
>JASCZI010090813.1:18594-28707 GCA_036250425.1 Stylosanthes scabra
TGAATGTCGTGGGCTTCAGTTACCCAAAGTGGCCATGTTCCTTCAGCTAGAACATGTAGCCAAGTTCCTTCAACTAGAACTGGCGGCACACCCAAGTTCGTTCAGCTAGAACTGGTGGCATAAAGGTACCCTTGGTACTCTCAATAGTCATGGTGAGGATCCCGTCACCAGCAAAGCTCTAATAAGCAAGAAACTGCATCGACAGGGGAACAGGATGATTGTTACAGCCTTTCAGGTAGCTAGCCTTTCAAGCCCAATTCTCAGACAAGCGGGATAGCACCCAGCCCTTGTAGCTCTTTTCACTTAATCAAGCGGGACGACACCCAGCCCTTGCATTGCATTGCTCTAGCTTTAGCTTCAGCCTCATAGCGTAGCATAGCTCTTAGCGTTCATCGGTTCATTCTAGAGAATCGTTAGCCGGATAGCACTCTGTAACCGGATTAGCCTTCGATCTACATGACTTAGTTGAACCGACCGGCCCAACAGTGACACAAGTCCGATAGGACCGATACTTGGTCGGTTGCAAGACCAATCCGTTTCAAGGGAACGAACCGGCTTATGCCATAACCCATCCCCAAGAAAGGAACCCGGTTTGATTGCCTCAACCCTTACTATAGTCGATCAAGCCAAACCGGTGTCAACCGTCACATCTAGGTTTACTCACTCAAGTTTGGGGCTTTCTCATTACGTGGCACATTTACACAAGAGGCTCTATTATTTTCTTGAGGCTTTTACTTCTCGATTTCATACAATTCAATTATGAGAGCCTATCATAGCTAAGTGATTAACAGCTTAGGATTATCCTTCTTCGTGGTTTTTATTAACTTATAATCTTTGCACTTAGCTTATATTACTAGTAGCTTATGATCACATATCTCTTATACTCTTTTAAAGGCTTATCCTTATAGATAGATATAAATATATTTTATTCAAATATATTTACCATTGTTTAGTACTTAGCTTATTAATCATATCAAAATACTTTTGGCTTTACTTTTATAATAAGGTACTTATTATACTCAAGATAAGTCTTTTATTATTCATTATCACTTTCATTAATATTATCTTTGTCATTTATTCTCTTATAAGCTTTTCACTGTAATTATCATCGCTTTTAATTATTGGCTAGCTTCAATACTAACCGTTCTCCTTGGATATTTTATTTTGCTTATTATATATATTTCAACATCTTATTTTTATATTCGTAAAACATATTTCTTTTAGAGAAAACCCAGAATCAAGGCATTTAAATTCCATTTTACCACCATGTCATTTTCCCGAAATACCGAAATATCGTTAGTTTACTAAAACTCTCATAGAAAATCCGTTTTAAATTCTTTTCGACTCAAACCAAAGCCAATCTTCTTATAACACTTATGTTTACCCACTGTAAAAACAGTTTTGTCATATATTAAATTTAAATGATAACTCTGCCCTTATCATTTTCCCTTAAAAACCGAAATGCACTAGTTTACGAAAATATTTATACCTTTTTCGTTTAAAAACCTATGAAGGTCAAACCAGTTTTAACAAAAGATATTTTCGAAATACCGAAATTGCCCTTGGACCCTTATACCCGTTTCAGTTTTTAACTAGTCTAGGTAATTAATTTATTTACCAAAGGTAACTTTATTATTTTATTCTCAAATTTTATATTTAAGTTCATTAGACACATATTAAGCTTCCAGAAAAACAGTTTTGAAAATAACTTTTATTAAATGACACTTTTACCCTTTTTACCCCAAAACTAGTAAAAATACTCTAAGCCACTTTAAAGCTTATTTCTTTTTACTTCCGAGGTTAAAACCATTTTAAAACACATTTATCTTAATACTTTAATTCTGGAAATTTTATAAAACACATTTAATTACTATTATGCCCTTGACTTCAAAAACTTATTTCTTTTCACTTTAATTACTTAGTCTTTTAGAACCTATTTATTATATATTTTAATAAATCTTTTAATTTATTATTTTTGCCCAAACTTGAGGAAATCCTCGACCATTTAGCACAAATATCACAAGCACATTTTAGCAAGCACAAACTTTGATCATCATAGCTCATTTCATCAAGCATATGGCCGAATGGCCTTAAGGCATATTAAGCCACTTTTGGCAAGCATAAGCATAATATATTAAGCAATCAAGCATAGCAATGCATCATCATATATTAAGGCATTCAAGAAAGCATAGCACACATGTTTTCAAGCAAAGCCTCAAGCTTTCAAGCATAGCATCACATATTCATTTTAAAGTTTTAATCTTTACCGATCCTTTTAGCATATAAGTCATTTTCAAGCATTTTCATGACCCAAAACAAAATCTAAGGACCCTAACCCCCTTACCTCCTGTAGATCTCTTGTAATAGCCAAAGAAATGGACACCACAAGCCCCCTAGTAGTCACGGCCGAGTGTGATCCTTAAGCTCAAGCCCTAAACAAAATGTACAACAAAGATGGTAGCTTTATGTGAGTGTGGGCTCTCTAGGATCATAAGCAAGCTAGGTCTTGCACTTACCTCTACTAAACCAACGAAAATGAAGTAGGGAATGACGGTGAGAGCTACGGCCAAGAGAGCTTGGAAGGAGCAAGCTTGATGTTGAAGAAAAACTTGAAGATGGTGGTGGTGTGTATTCGGGTAGACCAAGAAGAAATAGTAGGAGGTTGTTCTTGCTATTTCTAATATGATAATGATGAAGAGGATGATGAGAGAAGAAGAATGGTGTATGGTATGATGGTGTTTAGGCTTTGGTGTTCTTCATGATGTTCATCATGTTCATCATGTTCATATGAACATTCAAAGTGTTCTTGCTAAAAGGTGGTGTTTGATCTTTAAAAGAAGGAGAGAGAATGTGTTTTTGGTGTTATGAAGGGTTAAAAATCTGAAATGGATGATGAATATGGAGAGAGAGAGTTTCAAATATGATGAGAGAGGTTAGAGGATTTGTGGAGTTGTTTTTGGTAGAATTTTTGTTATGAAGCCAAATGAGTGGTAAATGAGTTTAAGTGAAGGTAAATGGGATTAAATTAAGTTAAATAATAACTTGGTAAAAGAGGGGGAGTGAGCCACGGCCAAAGGGTGGTGAGCAAGCATGAGATTTTTGTTTCATTTTTGTTATGAAGAGTGTGGTTAATTTTGTGGGGTAATGGTAAAATAAAAATGATATAATAAGGTAAAGGTGGTAAAGAAATATTATAATAAAAATAAAGGTTATATAGAAAGAATAAATGAGAAGCTTTTGCATGTTCCTAAGCCATGCAACCAATGAGAGAGAAGCCTTTTCAAAAAGGTGTCTCAAAAAGCAAAAAGTAGGAGAGAGAAAAACTAGAAGGTGTCATAAAATATTTCTAGGGCATTCTTGGCTTTACGTCTCAACTTTTACGGGGCGACTAAGGCCCAAAGACGTATTATAGCATCGCGCCATAATTCTAACATTCCGTCGTATTTCACATTTTACCGAAATCATGACCGGACGTTTCGCGACGAAAGCAAACGTCGCTAAAACGGTACGAAATTCACACTTCGAATTTGTCACCCTTGAGCTACCAACTCGAGCTCATCTAGGAAATAAATAATTTCCATCGGAGATATTTTCCTCAATATCCTCCGCTCGTTCTAAAAGCGGCCGAAACGGTCAAACCGTCGCCGAACAGCGCACTGTCGCTAAAAACAGAAAATCACCAAAACGACCAAACACTGGAGACGATCTCCACATCAAACACATCTAGGGTATCCAAAACCCTCATCAATAGCACAAAACCACAGACGTTCGCACGTTTCTGTCAGAAACGGGAATAGCAGGAAGACGGGGTTTCACATTTGGCGCCGTTGCCAGGGAAGCGAAAATATTGTTTAATTTTTATTGTCTGTGAATACTGTACATATGATGGTCGTTTAATTTTCTTTCGTAGTTTAGTTTTCCTTTTTATTATGCATTGTTATTTGAATGCTAAGGTCGCATTCGGATCCTGGCTCGCTGTTGTTTGATCCTGAAATTGAACGAACTTTATGCCGAGTAAGGCAAGCCAAGCGCCGAGCTGAACTTGCGAGAATGACATTAGATAATAATCCTTTTTATTTTTCCGAATCTAGTTTCGACTCTGATACACAATCTAGTTCTTCTGTTTCAGGTACCCCTACCATGGTAGAACGACTAACTCTCAACCAGTTGGGTGGTGCTAGCACAGCATTTGACAACCAGCCCAACCCATTTCCTAAACTCAATGCCAACTTCGAACTCAAGTCCGGTTTGATAAATCTTCTGCCGAAATTCTTTGGCAGACCGGGTAAAGACCCTATTAAGCACATCAAAGACTTTGAGGTTATCTGTGCCACCACTAGAAGGACCGGTGGTGATGAAAATGCAGTCAAGGCCTTCGCTCTGCCTTTCTCTTTAGACGATAGGGAGAAGGATTTGTATCACACCCTGCCATCCACAAGAAAATCTCTGGGATTTCTCAACTACATGGGGAAACTCTGCACGAATACTACAAGTGGTTCTAGAAGTTGCTCGCCTCGTGCCCCCATCACTCTATGTCCGATTTCCTGCTTATCAACTATTTCTGCGAAGGATTGACACCCATTGATAAGGAAATGATCGAAGCTTCCAGTGGCGGAGCTTTAATGAACAAAACACCGGAAGGGGCATGGGAAATGATAGAAACAGTGGCCGACGCCAATCAGCACTTCAATACTAGAACAAAGACTAGGGGTGTGCACGAGGTTGCGCCGTCTGAATCAACAATGCTAGCTAAGACTTTGGCGGATATGGTGGCCATGGTTAAAGAGATAAAGGAGGGACAACAAGCCTATGCAGCTATCCTAAAGCAAAGTCCTGACATTTCGCACCTAAGGCCCACTAAACACTGTGGGATTTGCTCATACGACTCAAATTATGCTGACAAATGCCTGTAGCTTCAAGAGGATAATACGGTAGCTGCCACGCAAGAGTTCTTTGAATCCATTGCAAACCCTCCATACAATAGACAATATCGTAACAAAGTTTGACCACTACACCCCATTGGTAGCCTCCATTACCGAGATCTATCACCAGGTCTCTGACAAAGGTGTCATTCCCATTGAGAGGAAGGACTCAGAATGCCAAGAACAAATCTTTGTTTTGTGATTACCACCAAGGATACAAACACAAGACACAAGATTGTTATGACCTGAAAGATGCTATCGAGCAGGCCATCCAAGAAGGAAAGCTGAGTGAATTTATCAAGATCATCAGAGAACAAAGAAACTCGGAAAGAGAAAGATCCCCAAGGCTGGATTATCGGAACCCTAGAAACTGTAGGGGTGAAGATGATTCGATCATGGAGGTTGTGATCATTATGGGCTCAAGCTATATGGAGAAATCCAAATCGGCCCTCAGGAAAAGATCTGAAAATCTTAGCAATGGTTCAAACTCCTCCTCCGAGATTTTCGACAATCACCTTCAATAAAGAAGATTTTGTGTATGGCCTAGCGGACTCTGTCTCACCGATGGTGATATCAACCAAACTCGGACCGGGATTAGTGATGAGGAGGTTTTTGACGATAATTTCATGCTTAAAAGGATACCCTCATCAACACTTTTTCCACATATTTGCTAGCGATTGACCAAGTTTTTCCCTCTCTTGCATAATTATGTCCATAATTGATTAATTGTTAAATTAGCTTCCAAATGAATGAATTGTTTGAATCTTCTCCCACTTGGTGCCTTGATGTGTGTGTTAGTGAATTTCAGGCCCAAGATAGAGAGAAAGAGCCCAAGGGAAGCTAAGAAGAACAAGGAAAGCAAGGAGAGTGGACAAAAAGCCAAAAATAAGCCCAATCCAGCATTGATCGCACGCCCGCGCCCTCCTGATGGCGCGCCCGCGCCCTCCCCTACTTAATGGGGAAGTTTCTGTTGGTGGCGCACCCGTGCAACCCAGATTGTGCGCCCGCGCCACCCCATTTCGTAACAACCAAGACAAGGACACTGCGCGCCCACGCAGTGGAAGTCGCGCGCCCGCGCGACGACAGCAGAACTCACTTAAATGAAGAATATTTTTGGGATTTCACTTTTCCAATCCATTTCTCAAGCCCAATTCGACCTATATGGGGGAGGACCAGCTGAAACACAACAAGCATTCTCTCATTTCATCAATTTTAGCCTTAGAGTAGTTGTTGGAGATTTTTGGGAGAGTTCTCCATCTCTCTCATTTTCTCTAGTTTCTCTTTTATGTTCATCATCCCTTAGGAACCCATTACCAACCAAACTCTTCTTTAATTACTTGTTTTGTGTTCTATTTTGTGGAAACTTGTTATTTCATTTTAATGCAATTCAAGTTCTTCATCTATTTTGCTTCTCTTTACATATTGTAATTTCTAGTTTATGTTCATGCTCTTTTATGATTCTCATGCTCTTGATTGTTGATCTACTTGTTGATTTACTCTATTGACTCTCTTGTTAGTTTGTTTTCCATATTTGCTATCATGTATTTATTTCTTGCTTACCAAGTGTTTGATGTTATGTTTATTATAATTATGGAGTAGTGATCTTGTGCTTTGGTCATGAGTTGAGGTGTGGATGATCCTAGCCACTAATCCCCAAAGAAAAAATGGGTTAATCCTTGGGTTGAGATCGTTCTGTACATGCCAGGCTTTTGCTAGTGAGAGTGAGTCCTTAATGAGGTGAACATGGAGGTTTTATCCATGTTCCAAAGACCTAGGTCCGTTGCACTAGAGTATGAGAAGCCTGGGACTTACGGAACGGTGTTAATCTACCCACTCGACCGTTTGGTAGAGTGTGGCTCCGCGGGTTACGTGACAACCATCTATATTTGGGATTAGTAGTGTTCATGGGGACAAACAATACCTTGATCCAAGACCAAACACCTTTTTTTATCAGTTTCTCTCTCAATCTCTCTTTTGATCTCTGTTCACACACACACAACAATTGCAACCCCTGATTTCCTCACAACCAAAGTCGACCCATGCGTTAACTCGTTGGAAGAACGACCCGAGTCCTGTACTCGGTATTTATAAACTTGGTTGCAAGCTCTTGTGACAACTCTTCTTTGACGAGAACCATCCTTCGCTCGTAACATAACCTATTTGGATTCCCCTACAACGATACCTTCTTGTTTTCAAAGATAATGGAATTTCGGATTAACCTTGTTGCGACGCCTCGGGCGGACGGTCATCAATTAGTCCACAGGATCCTAGATGACACCGGAGCTGATTCCAACATCATGTTCAGGAATGCCTTTGACTCCTTAGGTTTCAAAGACGGCAACTTCAAGACCCATCAACCCGGAGTCATGGGACTCGACGATCACTTCATTAAGCCGGATGGACGTATCAACATCCTAGTATCGATTGGATCGGGTAAAACCAAGAAAACCATTATAGCATAATTCGTTGTCTTGAAGGATTCAATGCCCTATAATGTAATCTTACGAAGGAAGACCGTCAATGATTTTTCAGCTGCAATGCTCACCAAGTTTTTAGTGATGGAGTACGAAACCGACTCGAGAGAAATTGGAACTCTCTTCGAAGATAGTGAAGCAGCCTGAAAGTGTTGCAACAACAACCTCGGCTTACGGAAATGATCCCGAGATGCTACTGGGATCTTCCTGGCAGACCTTGATGCCCGAGTGGAAGAACAACACCGACCTAAGTCGGATGGGGATTTGGAAATAATCCAGATCGGAGATTCCTTAGAACATCACACGTTCTTAAATCGAAATCTACCTTACGAGCTCAAGCAACAACTTTCCCAATTTTTGAAGGAAAATGGCGACTTATTCGCCTTTACTCCAGTCGATATGTCGCGGATCGATCCTTCGGTTATGTCTCATTCCCTCTCCATCGATCCAAAACACCGACCTATCGCTCATAGAAAAAGGCGTATGTCCGACGAAAGAGCCCTCAAAGTTAAAAAGCAAACCAAGGCACTCCTAGAAGCAGGATTCATCCGATAACTACCTTACTCTACTTGGTTAGCTAATGTCGTATTGGTTAAAAAGGAAAATGGAAAGTGGTGAATATGCGTGGACTATTCCGACTTAAACAAAGCTTGTCCTAAAGACGCTTTCCCACTCCCTAGCATCGATGGATTGGTAGATGCTTCTTCTGGCTACAAATAGTTGTCCTTCATGGATGCCTACTCCGGGTACAATCAGATACCCATGCATAAACTCGATGAAGAAAAAACGGCATTCATCACCCCAGATTGAACCTATTGCCATATGGCCATGCCGTTTAACCTCAAGAACACGGGGCAACTTATTACCAGCATTTGGTGACGAAGATCTTCAGAGACCTAATCGGCCGGAAGATCGAAGTATACATTGATGACATGGTGGTAAAGATGGAAGGTCCTAACGACCTACTTTCCGACCTCCAAGAAGTTTTTGGCTCCCTGCGCAAATACAGAATGCCTTAACCCCTTGAAGTGTGCCTTCGGAATGGAAGTCAAAAAATTTCTCGAATTTATGATAACTCATAGAGGAGTTGAGGTCAACCTAGAAAAATGTGACACTATCTTATAGCTCCCAAGCCCGTCCAACCTAAAGGAAGTCTAGACATTAAATGGGAAACTAATGGCGCTATCCCATTTCCTCGGAGCGTCGGCTAGAAAGGTCTTACCTTTCTTCAAACTAATGAGGAAGGGGATCGATTTTGAATGGACTCCAGAATGTGAGGAAGCTTTCATGAAGTTTAAATCACTACTTGCCGAACCTCCGGTAATCTCAAAACCCATAAACGGAGAACCCTTATACCTTTATCTCTCCATTACGGATAAATCCATCGCTACATCATTAGTGAAAGAAGATGAGTCGAGCAACCAGATGTCGGTATATTTTATAAGCCGAGTACTACACGAGGCCGAATTGAGATACACCAAGATAGAGAAGCTAGCATTTGCCCTTCTCGTTGTGGCTAGACGTTTGAGACAATATTTTCAAAGCCACACCATCATCGCCCGAACAGACCAGGCCATCCGATGTATCTTGCAAAAGCCGGACTTAGCTGGACGAATGCTCAATTCGTCAGTGGAATTATTCCAATTCAACATCCAGTTCTGACCAAGAGCGACAATCAAAGCCCAAGCAATATCCGACTTCTTAGATGAGATGGCCACGATCAAAACCATTCAAGAAGAATCCAAAGGCTAGAAGCTCCATGTAGACGGATTGATGAGGAGGTTTTTGATGATAAATTTCATGCTCAAAAGGATGCCCTCATCAATACTTTTTCATATATTTGCTAGTGAATGACCATGTTTTCCATCTTTTGCTAGAATGTGCTCATAAATGATTATATGTTAAATTAGCCTTTAAGATGCATGTAAATTGCTAAATCTTCTCCCCCTTGGTGCAATGATATGTTTGCTAGTATATTTCAGATTTATAGGGGTTGAGAAAAGCATGAGAAAGGCTAAGAAGAACATTGGAAGCAAGAATGGTTTAGAGAAAGCATGCAAAAGCGAAGATTTCACAAAGAAGGAAGAATGCGAAGCGGAGAAACAGAGCTATAGTCATCGGATTAGAGCAAACTTGGACTCTTTGGAAAGATAAACTCAATTTCCACAACTTTCATGTTGAAGACTTCTTCCGGTTCTAAGCGATTCTATGACTAATTCGCATCCGAAGATCAGTGCACAGAGAATCTCCTAATGCTATCAATCCTGACCTTCTGTCACTAATTTGGTCATAACTTGAGCTACAAAGGTGCAAATGACTTGGTTCCGATGCCATTGGAAAGCTAACATCCAGATCTTCGTAAATATGTATAATAGTTCTTATGAAAATCTGCAGTGACCGCGCGGCCGCGCCACCCTTGCTTAATGATGAAGTTTACGTCGGAGGGCGCAAGCGCGCCATTGCGTGCTGTCCACTCCATTTGAAGGCTAAAAAGGGAATTTAAAGCCAAGTTGATGTCTATAAATAGAGGGATGCTACCACCACTCATTACCACCATTTTTAGGCCATTTTTGGGTGCTCATTTAGCTTAGAATAGTTTTAGAATAGCTTAGGAAGTTTTTGGGAGAATCTCCATTTCTCTCATTTTCTCTTAGTTTATTTCTTCTTGTTCATCATCTTCTAGGATCACCATCACCAACCAAACTTTTCTTTTACTA
>JASCZI010090813.1:40829-52531 GCA_036250425.1 Stylosanthes scabra
TTAAGCTAAATCTCTACTAAAAATATATGAAATTAGTGCTAGAAATCATTAATGATGCACACGCATCATACATGCAGATTTCCACAAGGCCCCTCTCGAGAAGATGACTCCCATTTCAGTAGAACGACCATTCGGCACATGGGGAATCGACCTCATCGGCCCTTTCCCACTAGCGCCGGGTCAACTAAAGTACCTCATAGTGGCAATAGACTATTACACAAAGTGGATTGAAGCCGAACCACTAGCCCCCATAACGGTGGCACGATGCTTGAAATTCGTTTGGAAGCAAGTCATAAACAGGTTTGGGATACCATCGATCTTTATCACGGATTGTGGAACCTAATTTGCTGATCACAAATTCAAGGAATCAGCCGCTAAATTCGGGATGAGCCAACACTTTTGCTCGGTTGAACACCCTTAAGCAAATGGCCAAGTAGAAGCGGAAAACAAGGTTCCAGTCAAGGGGTTGAAAAAATGACTCGACGACGACAAGGGTTTATGGGCTGAAGAACTAGCTTCTGTCCTATGGTCTTATCGGACAACCCCCCCCCCCCCACAATCATCCATAGGCAAAACGCCCTTCCAACTCACCTGTGGAGTCGAGGCCATCATTCTTGTGGAAGTCGGAGAAGCCCTAGGCTACTCATCGGCTCAGAATACCCCACAACAGAACAGAACTTTATAGAAGAGATTCAGTCTAAAGCACACCTGGCTGAACTAGCTCTGAAACAAAGGATGAGCACCAGATACAACAAAGGAATGGTCAAGATACATTTTGAAGTCGGCGACCTGGTCCTACGATGGAATAACATCGGACCCCCAACTTTAGGAGAAGGCAAGCTAACTCCCAACTAGGAGGGCTATACCGCGTAGTCTCAGACCTAGGGAAAGGAGCCTAAAAGTTGGAACGACTTAACGGGACTGAAATTTCGAGAAGCTGGAACGCCACCAATCATCGACGGTTTTACTCTTAGACATCTTCTTACATTACCTAAGTTAATGCATTTTCAATTCTAGGATAGTTTCAATTTATCTTTCTTTTTTGTACTTTGGAATTCCATCCATTTTATGAAGTCGGGGTACTCTTTTTCCTATCCGAGGTATCCTACACCGGGAGGTCGGAATGTTTTAGTGAGGTCCCTAATTTTCTCATATTCGGTTTTCAGGCATCATAAGCCAACCCCCCATGGTTTACTAAGGCTAAGTTTCGTCACTATCACTTTTAAACCAACTCTAAAATTAATATAACCGATTCATAAATTGGAAACAGTGGAAAATCGAGAATTGATCATTCCCTCCCAAATTAATTCAAAACGGCTAAAATTTATAACTTAGACAAATTTCCTTGAACAAATGGAAACAACTCAACCCGTTTCCGACGAGACGGCTAAAACTAGCCTACTCTCGAAACGCCTAAAAGTCTGGAAGATAAGTCGGTTTTCAAAGTTCAAGATAACATAAAAAAATGACTAAGTATTAACTTAGACAAATACGGTTAAAAGACATAAACACTTAACCAAAAAATCATCATTCATTATTCAAAAGAGGTTGGCCCCGACCCAGAAAAAGAACGGCACGACGGAACCAACCACTAAAAGTATTCTCCTAAAAAGGGGATCCGACCCAAGAAAAGGCACGATGGACCCCCTAAATGACTACATTGTCTCAAAACATGAAATAAAAACTAAGTATGAAAACTAGTTGGAAGGATCGACGACCTTCCCATCGACAATGCCCTTGAAGAAGCCAATCTGCGACGAGTCAAAGTCCGGGACCAAAATTGCAAATTGAGCCTTATGTGCAAACTCGGTTGCAGATACAACAACCTTTGCATCCCCAGCTAGCTCTTCATTTTTCTTCTGAAGCTCTGACATTGAAGCTTCAATAAGATCGGCTCGAACGTTTTCCTCAGCCAACAAACCACAGAGCCTCTCGGTCTCTAAAGCTAACTCCATCTCCCAGCGCTTAAGTCGCTTGATCTCCTCATCTTTCTCTTTCTCGAGCAATTCTAACTTAGCCTCGACGGAATTAAGATCTTCTTCGGCTTTAAATTTCGCTCGAACAGCCTCTGCCTTCTCTTCTTCTACGACAACCTTCTGAAGATTGAGCATCTTCAAGTCCCCAGTAAGCTTGGTGCTCCGCCAAAGCCCTTAACATTTCCCACTCCGCCCAACGGACTTTCTCCACGGGATCATAATCATGAAGCATCTATTGAGCACGAGGCTCCAATAACTTAAAAAGTAGTAATTAGGTTAGTATAAGTGTGATGCTTTAAATCGAGATGTTACAGAAAATGATGCAGAGAACAACGATTTCAAGTTACAGAGGAAAAAAAAGAAAAAAAAAGTGATGGATACTAGTACAAGCAGCATACAAAAGATGGTGAATTATTTTATCTGATTAGACACTTTATTAGTAAAAATACTTGTTCACCTAAAAATTATGGTTAATTTAACATAAATCAGAGAATGAGTCAATGACCGGTCAAAATAAGCAGGTGAACAAGGAAAGACAAATGCTTCAATCTCATGGAGTATTTCTTCTCTTTATGGTGTGCAGAGTGCCACGTGGGAAAGGTATTACATCCAAAGCCAAACACGAACTCTTCCATCTTCCCGTAGTCGAATCAGCTGTCAGCAGCCCACTCAAATTCCACATTTGCCCTCGCTTTCAAGCCCACACTCTTTTATTTCTTTCCATCACTTTCTTCCTCGGTCCCTCTCTGCAACTGAATTTTCTTCTCAGGGTTTGTCATACACCCCTTCGCGCCTTTTCTATGTCTATGCCTCTTTCCGCATTGCAACACATTATAAATTTTAATTGTTCCGCATTTATTATTATTTATATTTTTTTTTTGGTGAAAATAGTATTCATATTTTCTGATTCCACTATATCGATAAAACAGTAGTGAATTTCAACAACCATTTGATCCAGTTACGCTACTCTTTTTTATCTCATATTAATAGCTAAAACTGTTCTATTCAGATCAGATATTTTACAGTTTGATATATAATCACATATTTAACATATACGTTTTTCTCATGAACATTGCGGAGTTTGAATAATTGAATACGTGATTTTCCTTGAATTAAAAGTTTTGATAGGTTGTTCCATTGCAATTAATGCTAAGGGGGAAAATTATATGATGTTCACTGTTATATCCACTGTTGCTATTGTTGAAATTCTATTCCATGTGTACCGTAGCATATGCTGGTTTTATTCCAAATTCTATTCTCGCTTTTCTACTTATATTAATATTAATTTATTATTATTGTTGTTGGTGCCGCTCTTCAGATTTTGTTATTGGTATCTATGCCTAAAGCCCTAAACCTTTTACTAAGATTTTGTTGTTTCAGTTATCTTTTTGATCTTCAATATTTTATGTGTTATCTCTTTTTTTATGATTAAGTTATTTATTTATTTATTTTGTTACAGGTATGGGCACCGCTGCTGTAGATCAAAGCCTGTATCCATTGCACCGTTGCAAAACTATTCACTTGGTTTGTCACAATTTTACCCTCTAAGCACTTTTTTGTGTTTTCTTTTATGCTAAGAATTTTACTTTATTTTATTTTCATAAATTCCCACTAGGTGGAGATTTGTGTTTTCTATATGCTAAATGGATTTGTGTTTGTTACTGATGTTGTTGAATGAAATTTTTCTATTTTGCTAAATGGTCTTCAAAACCTTTTTATGAAGTGGGTAAAATTTAGTTGATAGTTGATAGTTGATACTGTGGTTCTTGAGATCACACAACATTTGCTTTGCTTTTTATCTATAGCATTAATGTCTTAAATCATGTTTGAATATAGATTAGACATGCCCAAGGAGTTCATAATGTTGAGGGAGAGAAGAATCATGATGCATATATGTCTGAGGATTTTTTTGATGCGCAACTAACACCTCTTGGTTGGAAGCAGGTAATTTTTGTTTTGTGTGTGTATATATTTTTGAATTTGAATGATGTCATGCTTTTAACAAATATTTCCGGTTGTTATTATTTATTATTGTTTTTTTGTGCTGTCTTCAAATTTGGATAAATGTTTCAAACTTCCTGTATTGATGGTGTTGGTTGAGTCACCCTGGTATTTCCATAATTTGGATTTTGTGAAAAGAATAACATGAATTTGACGATCTTTTCCTTAGAATTAATGATTTATCTATCCTGTTATTTCCGTTGTTTTTCATAGTTCACTTTTTGTTCTCTGAAGCGCTTGATAGTGTTTATGTGTCTCTATGACAGGTTGCGAATCTGCGAAACCATGTCAAGTCTTGTGGACTTTCCAAAAGAATTGAACTAGTTATTGTTTCTCCACTGTTAAGGTATAGCTTTGTTATAATGTTCAGAATTCTATTAAGATATGCCAATCTCACTTTGTTAATTCTATTGCTGATTCTTTATTCTATTAAAAAATATAAATAAAGAAAATAAATTCATCATAGCAAGCAAGCTTTTGTTTATGATGTGAGTTCCCACAAACCAACACAAATGAGAATATATATAAGATGCATGGAAAAATGTTTACAAATCAGGGTATTTAGCTGATAAATGTATGATAAAACCATTCAATTTTTGAAAAACTGAAATATCTTAGTAAAGGTTTCATTTATTGGCATTGCTCATAATTGCATTTTTTGCAGGACTATGCAAACAGCATCTGGTGTCTTCGGTGGTGAAGCACATGCTGATGGGATGAAGGAAGCCCCTCTGATGACAGAAAATGTTGGAGATAGCAATCATCCTGCAATTTCTAGTGTGAACTGCCCACCGTTTTTAGCAGTAGAGCTTTGCCGAGAACAAATAGTATGTAACAATAACATAAATGCTATTTATATTTTCGGGGTTGCTTTGGAGTTTCGATTATTGATTCTGCTAATTAAATGAATCATTGCCTTGGCCCAAAGTTTTCAGCATGCCACAGCTTAAGTGTTAGGAAATATACCAGATAAAAAACTAACTAGATTTGTGAAAATGGCTAGTAGGGTACCATGTCACTCTGATCTTTTGTGTGTTCCTATGTTACTGTGTTACTACAACTTTAAGTTTGCTTCCTGAATCTTTTTAAACTATCCTAATTTGGTCGGTTGGATCATTTTAGTATCATACATGGAGTGACCTTGGCATCTTTGAATAAGTTGTTTCCTCATTTATATACATTACCAGTTCCCTTGTAGCTAATGAAAAAAATGAAATATGAAAATTCAAGAGAACTCTTAACCCTTTCCTCCTATTATTTAAGTTTCATTTGCCATATAGATCAATATGATTTTATACAATGCTTGTACTTCAGGGGAATCATCCTTGTGATAAGAGAAGAGCCATCAGTGAATACCGGAATATGTTTCCAGCAATTGATTTTTCACAGGTATGCTGTCTCTAGAAGCTTTTACAGTTAAGCTCATTCTAGCATACACATCACTAGTATATAACCAACATTTGGTCCAATGGGATTCGTGTCCCTGTTCAGATTGAAACTGATGAGGACACTTGGTGGACTCCTGAAAGAGAGAAGAGAGAAGAAGTTACTGCTAGGGGACTGAAGTTTCTTGACTGGTTAGTAACTTAGCATGTTTAAATAACTTAATCTTGTTTTCTTGCGAATGACTTTGCATATTTACCAAGAAGGTTATCTGTTGGATAACTCAGATAAGGAGGGCCAGAGAATAATCCTTCTTTTCAATGACTCTGCTGGGAGGTCAATAATATCTTAAATTTAGTTCATAGATAAACATTTTTAATTTTTAATATGAAATTTCTATCATGGTTTTGCATTGAATCTTATGACCCTCATTGATGGCTTCAGATTGTATATAATTTTGCACTTTGGCAATAAAACCAACATCAACATTCAATATTACTCTTATATTTTGTCTCTTCCTCTCCTGCTTCATTATGTTCTGGACAAATAGTTACAAAGTTTCATGTAGTGGCAGCATGGTTATAAGCCTATAACCTGACCCATTTTCCCTAAATTTTCCAGGTTGTGGACACGTCAAGAGAAGGAAATAGCAGTCGTTACTCACAGCAGTTTTCTGTTTAATACACTAAGTGCTTTTGGAAATGATTGTCACCCAAATGTGAAGAGCGAAATAGGCAAACAGTAAGCATTTTCCGAGAAGATTGCATGATTGTTAGACGTAGATGAATTGCATATTCAGGTTTTTGATATATGATAGAAAAAAGAAATTATAGATAGTTAGATCCATTGATGGATGTGTCTTACAAGAGCATAGCACTGAACGAACAAATTTCATCCTTTTAAAAGAGGTAGGAAATATTAGAAACAGTAAGAATAATAATAAAAGAACCATAATGACTATATCTTAATGTTGGTTTAAAACAACTCAGGTGAATCATACTCTAGTGGCAATTTATTTAATTTGAAGTTTCTGAGTTAAGTCTGTGTAAAAATCAATTAAAAAAATGCAGAAATTGGGGAAACTCATCTGATTGGAAACAAGTTGTTGATCTAGCTATACATGTAGTTGATAACACTAATTGATAAATTTTGACTTTCTTGTTTATACAGCTTTGCCAATTGTGAGCTACGTTCAATTGTTATAGTTGACAGAGGGTGAGAACTTTACTTGCTCTTAATTACACTAAAAATTTTTTGAGGAAAATTAAATTTGAATTTTATTTGTGTGCATTGTGCAGAATGATTGGATCAGATGAGTCGAGTACTAATTACCCTGGCAAAATTCCTTCTGGCCCTGATCTTCCGAGTGATGTTGCTGATGATAAGCTTTCAACCAATGGATCCAACGATTAATAATTTATTTCCTCATTGATTAATGGGGGATTATTATATTGATTAGATCTTCATCCAGAATATAGTGAATTATTAATCTTAATTCTGTTTACAGGGCAAAGGTTCATGTATTCGTTTCATAGAATAAAACAAAGAAAACCATATTCAAGTAGTTACATAAGATGGTGGCGAATTTACTCTTTATTTATGAATTGTATTATCTTAATGTAATCTATCTATACCTCAAAAAAAGAAAAAATGTAATCTATCTATCTATTAAAATCTAGGAAAAGTACAGGTAATCAATAATTCTCTAACCAACAAATCTGTCAACAAGAAATAGAACATCCATAACTATTATTTATAGAACATTCACAATAAAAGTCATAGAACATCCAAAACTTAAAGCAGTCATTAATCAACTTTATATTTTTTAAAAAACAAAACATCCGAAACCTAAAAACAGAACATCCGAAATATAAAAAAATAGAACATCCAATATAATTTATTGGCTAATATTGGCTAAATTTTTATTGGTTACCTAGCATTGTTGTAAAATCTATTATCTATTAATCTATTAAAATATAGGAAAATTATCCCATGTGACACTTCACTTTAGCGACATATGATATGTCATGTAGCAACAAGTTTCCTTTGCCTGTTTTGTCGTGTAGCAACATGTAAAAAGGCAAAACTAACCTTATTTATGAGAGGAAAAAGTTATAATTAGTCTGAGGCTGAGGCATTAATAAAGATCTGGCCCGAGGAATTTATCTTGTGTATTCATTAAAATTATCTTTTATTCAACCTTTTCTTTACATAAATTTAAATAATTAATTACAACAAATAATAAATAAATTTAATATTTTACACATTCCCTTTTCAACATTTAAAATACAAGTATAAAATTTCTAAAAGTCAGTTAATTACAATTAAATTAAAAAATTAATATTTTTTCTAACACTTGAAATACAAATTAAAATTTTCTAAAACTAAGTTAATTTAAATGAAATTGAAATATCAAATGTGTAACCTAACCAAATTATTTTAAAATTAGAATAATAAATTGTTGCATTACTTTATTTTTTAAAATCTTAAACATGAATTAAAATTAGAATTTTAAATTGCTAAAATAATTCCTTTATTTTTTTAAAAATAAAAAAATCTTAAATTTGATTTCATTGTATTACTAAATTGCAGTATGTTATTTTTTTGCTCTTGTTTATTTTTAAAAACATTTTGTGTTTTATATTAAATTTGGGTTTCATATTTGAATAACATATTAATTAATTAATAGTTATTATAAAAATGTACTGTACAATCAAATATTTATTGGAAATAATATTTATTATTTTAATTGGTTAGTAACACATTTTTTATCTTTTATAAGTTTAATATTAAACTAATTCTATATGCAGCGAATTCGGGATTAACTTTTTCTCTTCTGGGGTGCACTTGGGACATATGCAATTAGTTTTTAGTTTAATTACTATTCCTAGATAAAAGTCATGACATATTTTTTTGTTGTACACTCATTTGACTCATTTATGTTCAACAAATTCATTTATTTTTTTCTAAATAGAATACGCGGAGCTAGAGGTATATCTTTGGAGGCGAACATGAAAATATAACATAGTAGAGAGAAAAAAATAAAATTTAAGGGCCAAATTAAAAAATTAGGAGACTTTATATGTAAAATTTTTTTACTTTGGGGGCCATTGACCCCCTTCCTAGAACTATGCTCCGCCTCTGGCTATTTCGATGTTAAATAACATAGAAAATATCATAAAAATAAATTTTTAGTTGACATTGAAATTATATTCTATTTAAGTATAAAATAAATAATTTAGTTAAGCTTAATTGAATAAAATAAATACAAATCTAAAATTATTGTTTTAGTAAGGGTTAAGTACTCTTTATGCCATAAAGATTTTATGTAAAAATCAATTTTGCCACAAACATTTTTTTCCCTCAAAATTGCCACAAACGTTTGAATTTTTTATTAAAAGAATATATTGACCATTTTGCCCTTGAATTTTAGGGTCATCATCATGTTATCACCACTCTCGTTTTTCTTCTGCATATCTCTTAAACATCGTCAAAGGTTTTCTTGCTAAGATACCCAGATGATGAAATACTTTTAATTCTCTTAGAAAATACCAAATTCATTGCAAAATGCATCATCTGATCTAGTGGTCACCCCCAACACCAACACTAACTCCAACTCCACCTTAACCGCCAAATCCAACACCTCCGCCATCCCCAAAATTGTCACCGTCTCCAAAGTTGCCACCACCACCAAAGCCGCCGCTACCACCTTTGCCAAACCCTCCACCAACTCCAAACCCTCCTTGAGTGGTGGTGATTGGAGCAACAAGTGATTGGTCCTGCGGCGACGAAGCAAATCCAAGGGGTTTTGTACTTTGGGAAAAACGACGGCGTTAGGGCGGAGGTAAAGAGGTGTGGCGGACTGTGAGAGCTTCCATGGCGGCCAACTCAGGAAGAGAGGGCAAGGCCGCCGCTAAAACCGAAACGGAGAGACAAACCTGAGCGGCGAAGAGCTGAAGAGCGGGTGGTTGTTGGTGGCGGTGTTGTTGAATCTGTTGCGGAGAGGCGCCTACGATGGCCAGAATGGGATTGCGGCTGTTTAGGTCACAAAGGTTCGAGCTTTTCTCTTGGATTCGTTGTTATTAAGAACTGATTTTAGGGATTTGAAAAGAACCATTTTTATGGAAACATTTTTGAGTTGTTTGAGCTGAAAATACAAGAAATTTTTGGGGGTTTTGGGTTTAAGAGTAGAAGTTGAGCGAGATACGTGCGTTGTTGCTACTAGAAACAAATGTCAAATTGTTATGCTTCTTCTTCTTCAAATTGTTTCTTTCATCCTTTCATTCCCTTTGCTTTTCTTTTATTCCGTCAAGATTTTTGAGATGCAGAATAGCGGGTGGCACTTCACTCAAAGCTGTTGATGATAAAGATAAAAAGATGTTAGAATGATGAGGTCCTATTAGGACTGAGAATTCTTCCAAATTTGAGCAACCAATGGTGAACAAGTTTCAAAGAGAGGGTGAACAAGAATCACTGCAAAGTCTCTTCAACGCCTCACAATAGCTCACAATTAGTTTTTCAATCTTGGGGAGAGAGAAAATAGATGGATGAACTTCTTGTAAGCTTTTATAGTAAAAAAGTATTATAGATTTGAGATTTGGGGAACCATCCAAATTTTGGATCTTTAGCAAGTGTTTAGAGCAGTAATTGGTACAGTGGAGGGATGAATGATGTAGAAGAAATTGAAATTAAAGGATGAAAAAGATGAGGAGATGAGAAAGAAGATAGAAGGGTAAAATTGTACAAAAGGGTTATTTTAAAGGAAAATAAAACCTTTGTGGCAAGTTTGACTAAAAAAAAAGTTTGTGGCAAAATTGATTTTTACACAAAACCTTTATGACATAATATATTTGTTTTATTTAAATAAAAAAATTTATACAAAAGGCACTTTTAAAAATAAACCATTATTAAGAGCCCGCAAAATTTAAAAAGAAAAAATGGGTGGCTTTGACCATATTGACTCAAGTATAAAAACTTTCTTCAGCTGGGGCATTTATGATCGCACACTAATGATAGAACCACGCAGCTGAAGCAGCACAATTAATCCAACACAATAACAATATTCCACTAATACTAACACCCTATGGCAGCAGCAATCAAGGCAAATAAGGCAACCAAATTAACAACAAGCACACACACGGATTTTTAGCGTGGAAAACCTCCTCAATGTGAGAAGTAAAAACCACGGGTCGTCCAAACCAATGAAAATAGCTCCACTATCATCAAATGTGAGGTACAAGAGAGTCACAAAATATAGCACAACTTGTGCATACAACTAACCAAAGCACCAAGCAACAAAAGTTACAAAATGAGATGAAGAAGTTGCAAAATACCCAAAAACAGGGGCTGCTGTCCATGGCCAATTTATCCCTCCACAGAGCTCCAATCAAAATCTCCACCGTTCACAATGAAGAACCAGATGAGGCGAACGTGCTGTTCAAATTTCAAGCCAATCCAACGGTGAACGAGTGAGGAATAGACGATTGAAGTTTCTACTATTAAGAAAAAACGAAAATGGCTTCTTCTCTCTTCTCTCCAACTTTTGGCTGCTCTCTACTTATCAAAAAACCTCACTAATCTGATGTGTGTTTGCAAGAGGATGTAAGACACCCTAATAATGTTGGGCTTGGGCCTCACATAGGAGAGAACCCAACCCAACAAATCTCCCCCTTCTCAACTAGGTGGAGGCCCTCGCCATCCCGGCGATCAAACATGTCTCAAGCCATCGAGCTTTGCTTCCGTCCTCAATAGCCTCCCCATAGCATTCAGATTCTCCCCCATCAGTTAACAAGACAAACTCATGTGGAGAATACCTTGATGAAGGCCTTCTTTCTCTTGTAGACCTCCTGAGTGCATTTGTAGGAATTTCTAGAGTTGGTTCTTCATCATGAACATCATCACTAACTTCATCATGTGTAGGATCAACTATCACATTTTCACTTGCACCTGTATCATCCTCATTATTTGAGCTTCAACTCTATCACCTTGTGCTATAAGCATAGTGGGAGTAATATCCAACTCAGAAAAATCATCACTAGGCTGAACAATTGGCTTATCTGCATTATCAATATCCTTCAATGTTTGTTCTTCAACAAAAACAACATCTCTACTACGGATAACCTTCTTGGTAATAGAATCATAAAATCTATACCCAAACTCATCAATGCCATAGCCAATAAAAATACACTTCCTAGTCTTAACATCAAGCTTAGATCTCTCATCTTTAGGAATATGAGCAAAAGCTTTACAACCAAAGACTCTTAAATGATCATAAGAAACATCTTTACCTGACCACATCTTCTCTGGCACTTCATATTCCAAAGGAACACATGGCGTCCGGTT
>JASCZI010090814.1:0-17674 GCA_036250425.1 Stylosanthes scabra
GCAAGATATTTTTAATTGCGTGTGATGATTCTACAGAATTATATATAAATAATCTGTAGATTAGTTTCTATTGTTACTTAATATATTATATGGGCGACAGCCATATATTTGTAATATTTGATTGTATTCGTACAAAAATACAGTCAAATTATTAGCTTATGTAATGAATTTTTAATTTAAAGAATGGGTGTTACAAATTATGTTCTATTTTTAATTAAAAATATAAAATATTCTCCGAATATTTCTTTTGTGCTTAATACGGAATGAATTTTAAAATATTGTAAAAAAAATTCTATATATGATAATTATATTTCTCTAAAAGATAACATTAGTAACAACATAACAACGTAATGGATTAATAGCAATTTTTTTGTGTTTGATATAATAGCAAAATTATATTGAAGCAAGACATCTATCTATACTTCTATACAAGAGGGATCAGAAAGATTATTTTGGAGGAGTCAAAAATATATATAATATAAAATAAAATTTATAAATAACATAGCTTATATAATTTAAAGTATACTAAAAATATAAAAAAATATATATTTTAAATTATAAAAAATATGTGTATTTTTATATTGGTGAATTTTTTTAGAATTGACTAGTATACGACAATATTTTATATCATAAAATCTAAATCTTTAAAGATTTTATCTGATTAAGAAATGATTTGGCAGTAATTTTTACCCTAAGTTTTTTTTTTTTTTGTTTGGATATTGTCTCTTGCAATTTTGTTATTGTTGGATATAGATAATATTTAGGCTAATTTTTATTTGGACATTATTACTTCTCTTATAATTATTAGAGATAAATAATATATTTGAGTTAGACTTTTATTTATATTAAGTTAAATATTAAATATGTTTAACAATTTAGTCTATGCTGTAATATTATTTTTTAAATATAATATAAAAAATATATAATATATTATATAACAATCTCTTTATTAATTTATATTCAAAATGTTGGGAGACTGAGGCCTATGCTCGCCACTCTAAGTCCGTCCTGCTTCTATATATACTATATATAATATAATGAGAATATAGAAGAGAATTGGTATCTAAATTTTTCTCCCAAAATATATTTTATTATATAATCTAGAAAAAATATTATTTTATTAAAATAAAAAATTGAACTAATGACATTTTGATTAATTGTAATATACTTGCCATTTGAACTAATCTTTAATATATTATTATTTTTCTACTTAATTTATTTAAGTGCCTATTAATACAATAGTATATATCATGGTGGTTCAAATAATTTTTTTTATTAGATAAAAGTGAGAGGATAGGGAGATTGAAGGTAATTAGAAGTAGTATTTTATTGCATAATTGTGAAGGAACTTGTTTATACATGCACGTCTAATGAAATGAAAGGATCATAATCCTCATCATAATCATAATCATAACCATTTCATCAACAAAGTTAATTACGTGCAAGTCATGAATGCTAAACGTTATTATCTCTCCCTTGAAGGCACAACTAAAACTATATATATTAATGGAAGATTATCCGATATGTCGCAAAAAATGCGTCATACCATATTCTACCGCTTTTTAACCGTTGATTTTAATCATATATTAATTTTATAATTAAAATCAATCAAGATTAACGGCTTAAAAGTGATGAAATATGATATTTCGTATTTTTTGCGGCATACCGGATAATTTTTTTATATTAATAAAATTTTCTTACCAGATTAAAAAAAAATTACAATGCAACGCAATTTTTTTTTCTCCTTATTTTTGGTCAATGGACTGACTCACTTTTGTTTTTTTTCAATAATCTCGTGGACCTAGATACCAAAAAGAATTACCTCTAGGACCCATTTGGTTTGCATGAAAATTAAAATTCCAAAGGTAGTCTTTAGATCCAATTTTTTTTTTTTAAAACGGCATAGTACATTTGAGGATATTTTTGTATTTTACTACTTAGGCAGAACATCAATAGTCCAAATTTATTTTGATATGATATGATAGGTTCTTCAAGGCCCAAAAACAAAAAAAGAGGATATGATAGGATATGAATGTGAAATCTTATCATCATTCAGAAGCATATCATAGCTTGGCCCACACCTAAACTTTCATTACCCTTTACCCCATTTCGTCTTAATATTTTCATTTATAAATTATAATCTAGGCATATCTCCTAAATATTATTGTATTATAAAAAAAAGTATGTTTTATTAAATTAAAATAATCTTAGAAGACCCAAATATTAATTTTTTTTGAAATCATTTAACTGAAAATTAAATTCATGTTTATTACTTAGAGAAGGGCAATAAAGCTTGTACAAACAATAATCTAAAACAGATTAAATTGGCTGTCATTAAATTATAGTCAACTTGGTCAAAATTAGGCGTCACCACCATAACCATTTTGAATGTTGAGAAATGAGAACAGTCAAACAATATTTTTTAGAGGAAAAATTTTAGTACAATGATATTATTTTAGTCTTTTAGTAAAAATATATGGATTGAATTTAGATAAGTAGGCCATTTTAAATTTATGAGATGGATATATTTTTTTGTTTTAGAGATGCCCGGAACTTGATGCCCCAAAAGGTGTAGTTGCATAATTATTTATTTATTTCCTTTTTCCTCACTACATTAATAATTAATAACTTTATTCTCTACCGTTCTCCCACTCTTTTAAAAAAAGTTTTTTTCTTTTTTTTTTAAATGACTAAGATCTTATCCAAAGACCAAAATGAATTAAGTACTAAAGAAACAATATACAAAAGTATTTTAATATATTTCTTAAATTTGAAATAAAATATCTGATATATACTTCCACATAGTTGATTAATGATTAATTTTTTATGTATAAATAATTTTTAATTTCAAAAAGTAAAAATAATTTTCTTAATTTTTTTTCTTCTAAATTTGAAAAAAAAAATAACTAATTTTCCATAGCATCATGAAATTCGTGTTTACTCTTTTTTTTTTTAAATTATTAATTTATTATTATTGTCACACCATTGTTCCTTCTTCTTCTTCTTCTGCCATTAGCTACAAAGCAAGTTTCATCACTCTCTCTCTCTCTCTCTCTCTCTCTCTCTCTCTCTCTCTCTCTCTCTCACTTTCTATTCTGCTAATTTGCTTCAGCTTGAGGTTTTCCCACTCTGGTTTGTGTATGCCTTCAATACTTACTTCTTACAATTTTCCCTTTTCTGCATGTTTGTGTGTTCAGCTGCTTCAAAAAGCTTCGTTCATTTCTGCAAAATGAAATCACTCATTGCTGTTATCAGCTTGTGGAATAAGCTTTGAATTCCATTGATTTTTTTGATCCGTGTTTTCATACGTGAAATGCGCTTTTCTGTTTCTGGATTTGGCCGTAGAAAATAAAATCAAAGAGAAAACTTTGGAGCGCTTCCTTTTTTTCCCCTTTTTGTTTATAATTTTTTATTATTTATTTTTTGACATTTGAATCAATGTGCTTGACTTGCAATCATTTCTCTTTTTGTTGTTTATTAATGTTTATTCCTATCAATTGGCATTGCTGTTTTGACCTTGTATGTGTTGGGATTTCTGTTTATAACTGTTTATGCTTTGAAAATTGGAAATCAGTTTCATGAAATGAGCTTGTAAATTCAAGGTTCTGCCTTATCTAAAGCTTGAAGCCTTGAAGTTAGGAATAAGATTAGATGATCTCCTCTTTTGTTGCATTTAGTTCCTGGACACTGGTTTCCTCATAGATGATGATAATTGGAGTGAAATTTCTTATTTCATGGAGTGATTTTGTCTATTGAATTTGAAAAGTAAGAAATAGATAAACGAAGGTGAATAGTAAAAGTGTGGGGGAAGAAAAGGTTTATGCAATGGAGTAAATAGGAATTTCTCTGATAATTGATGATTCAATGATGTTAGGCAGAGTTGCTATTTTGTACATTGATGTTCTTCTCTGTTCTTACTTCTTAGCAGCACAGGAAGAACAATGGCAGATAAGATCACTGCTGAAAAGCTTTTTAACACCCTTGTGGAAACAATGGCAGCAGAGAAGCCAAAGTCTGTTTCCTTCTTTGAGGAAGAGAAATCGAGCTCCGTGAGCTCCCAGTTCAATAGACTGTTTGGACGCCAGAAACCGTTGCACAATCTTTTAGGCGGCGGAAAATGTATGCTAGTTCTAGCCTATTTGGAGAGAGTAGCATTAGTATTTAGTAGTCTGATCCTTTTTGAGCTTATATTTTTCTTCGAATGATGCAGCTGCCGATGTCTTGTTATGGAGGAACAAGAAGATTTCCGCGAGTGTTTTAACTGCTGCAACAGCTATATGGGTGCTTTTCGAATGGCTTAACTATAACTTCTTAACACTTTTATGTTTTGCTTTGGTTCTTGGAATGCTTGCACAGTTTCTCTGGACAAATGCTTCTGGCTTGTTGAGCAGGTTATTCGAGCATGCTTTCACATCTTCTTTTGTCACACAGTTTTGTAATTAATTTATTATGTGACTTTACAGCTTGTGGTAAGTATGCTTTGTTCTCTGTTGTCACAGAAAGCCAGCTAAAGTTCCCCGTTTTGTTCTTCCGGAAGATTACTTCGTGAATATTGCTACTGCCATTGGTGCTGAGGTTAACCGTGGTTTGAGGGTTCTTCAAGATGTTGCTTGTGGAGGAAACCTAAAGCAGTTTCTTCTGGTATGGTTGCTTGCTTTCACTTTGTTATTTATACTCGATAATCGTGCTTAAAAGTTATCTATTGTGATTAAAATCAACATATCATTACCAGGTTGTATTCAGCTTGTGGGCTGGTGCTGTGATTGGGAGCTGGTGCAATTTTTTGACCGTCATCTATATCGGTGAGACCTGCATTCCTTCATCTGCTTATTTTTTATGACTCCTCTAATTGAATGCACCCGCCAATCAGCATTACAATTTTCTTAAAGTATTAATCTTCTAATTTAGTTTTAAACAAATCCCATTGAATGTTTTCAGCGAAAAGCACAGATAGTTGAAAAGATGGACATAGTGTAGAACGAATTTATACTTGTATGCTGAATATTATACTGTCGATTAAACGTGCTAACTGTAAAGGACATGGCATGGAATTTATGTGCTCTTCTGCTGTAAATTATTCCAAAACAATCTTATACATTCGGGTTGATTGCCTGTTGAGATGCTTGGTTATGGAAGAAGTTTAACATAATATAAGCACATAATAGTGTATTTGGCTACCTACACTTTAGAGAGTAAAGTACAGCATCTAAACTGTTAATAAGAAAATCAGAAGTTTCAGATATACTAAGATACAAACACAATCATACTGAAATTATTGATTTTTTCATTAACGATTCAGATTCTGCGAGCCTAATCCATATTGGTACACCTTGCATTTACTGGTTTTAGAAATTGTTCCATCAAGAACAGAGTTTTGTTGATTTTTCAAGTTATATATATACTTCATCAGTTCATTGCTAAAAGTTGTGTTATATTCCCAAAGGTTTTGTTGCTGCACATACACTGCCAGTTCTGTATGAAAGATATGAAGATCAAGTTGACAACTTTGTGTATAAGGTCCTTGGTGAGATGAGAAATAAGTATAGGAAGCTTGATGCTGGTTTACTCAGCAAGATCCCAAAGGGAAAGCTCAAAGGAAAGAAGTTTGAATGAGTACATTCATTCTTACCATGTAAAATGGTTTAGACCAAAATTTTTATGCTTTAAGCTTTAGGCAGAGATTGATCTTCTCCCAGTGTAAATTCAAGTACATAAAAAAAAGAAGATAAGTCTCTGGTCTTCTAACTGTTTTCCCTTGGAATATGTTTGACAATTTTAAATGTTTCCCAATTTAATATCTGATATTTTTGGTTATTTTTAACTTTTTTTCATTTTCGTATTCAATAAATAAATTGAATGTTTTTTTTTTTAGGTGAGAATAAATTGAATATTAACAAGGTTCATAATATTAACCCTTTTTTTAGCTATCTATACTCTTATATTGGGCCTACCATGGATTGGGCTCTAAAGTGGAGTGGACTGGTTTTGTCTGTGCTGATAGCCCAAACAAAATGGTTTGAGTTTGTTAACCAAAAATTAATGGTTTGGGTTTTACCAACAAAAATGCCCCAAAAGTGTTACATGACTCAACAAGCCCAGTCCAGTACGATTGCCACCAAAAATAATAATAATAATAATAATAATAATAATAATAATAATAATAATAATAATAATAACAACAACTTTGTAAACCAAAATATAATATAATAATAATAATAATAATGATAATAAAGCATACTCCACAGTTAGAATATCCACCTTCAAGGACTAATTCATGTTGATTTGTAGGCATATTGAAGGGCAAAACAATTGGTTTAAAATTGAGAAATACTAAGTGAATATAAGTCGTTTTTCTAAAGTCCAACTAAATTTTCTTTTTTCAACTAAAATATGTGAGTGATTTTTGTTGAGTTTGGTCTAATTAAAGTCTATATAGTGCATGCCCTCCTTAATGAGACTTAAAAAATTAAGGTTGATAATTAATATGTATTTTTGTATTTTAATACAAGTCTTAGAAATATCTGGTGTATCAATAGTATTTGAAAATAAAATCAATATACCAGGTTAAGTTGGTTGGCGGGGAAAAAACCCTCATAGCAAAAAATAATAACCCTATTCACTATAATGTTATAATAAAACTTTAATTCTAAATTAAGTTTTCCTTAATAAAGAAATAACAAATCATTTAGGTCCACACAAGCAAAAGATATAAGTTACTAAGGTGAAACTTGAGCTATACAATAGAATATTTTTGCACTCGTGTCTTTCTTTATTAGAGCCAGAAATGGAAATAGATCGGGTGGGCGGTCTATCAGGGGCCTTAGGCCTAGCGTCTAATAGGCCTAATGCAGGTCAAGCCTATTTAATAAATAAATTAGGTTTAAATTTTTGTAAAAGCTTTTTAATTTAGAGAGGTCGGGCTTAGACTCTTTGTAAAGCCTATAAAGCCTAAAAAGTATACCTATTTATATATATTATGATATAATAATTATTTTATTATTTAAAAAATAATTTTGTTAAATTTTAAATGAATTAAAGAGATATAATTTATCAATAATTTTTTTTTATCTTCTAATCACATAAAAAAATTAATACTTATAATTACTGAATAAATATATATATATATAAAGATCATAACATAAGTTTTTTTATATTATAAAATGTTATTTATTTGTAGTTATAATTTTTATTTTTTATTAATTTTTTTAATTTATTTTTTACTAGACTTTTAAATAGATTTCAGGTCAGGTCAGACTTTTAAATAAATCAGACCAGGTAAAATATAAAGTCTTTAATAAATAATAAGCCAAAAATAAACTCAATACATATGATTCAGGTCTGATCTATTTAGATCGAAGCCTAACCTGACCTGGCCTATTTCCATGCTTACACGTGCCCCTTTGGAGGGTCATTGTACAATGAACAAACAAACAATACTAGATACAAAGCCTTACACTTATCAAAGATAATCAATATATACAATTACTAAGAAATGGTCTTATTATTAATAAACTAATAAACTTCACAAAAACTTGAATTTCCTTCTTATTGTACGTTAAAATGTGTCGGTAAATAGTGTATAAAAAGTCCCATATTGCTTGATGTAAGAAGTATGGGTGGGCCTTTATACTATAAATAGGGACTTAAGTTGAGTGTTTCAAGTGAACCAAGTCAATACACATTATATGACTTTTAAATTCCTTCTTGTACTTTAGAATTCTCTCTTGTAAGAGTGTGGAAGGTGTAGTCATTGGGAGTGTGTGGAGTACGTGGAGTGCTTGGTGCCGGAGTAGAAAATATTGTGGTATGGTATAATATCTTTCATAATATTTTCTTGGTTGTCGTTTGGCAACGGCCGTGGTTTTTTTTCCCTATTTTTGGGTTTCCATGTTAATTCTCTTGTGTTGGTGATTGTGTTATTGTTCTTTCCTTCTTCTCTGTTTTAATTCTCCATGGGACATGGTCGCGATGTCCAACAAGTGGTATTAGAGCTATGGTTCGATGGATGTAAATTCTTAGTATGCTCTGTGATTGCAGCTATTGTCTGATCTTTCACATCAGAAAATCCTGTGCAGTGTTAGAGAATTGTTCGTGACAGTTTGGTTATTGTTGTGTTGCTATAATGGCACCTGTTTCAAGCATCATGAAGTTTGATATAGAGAAATTTGACGGAAGGATGTTCTTTAGCTTATGGCAAGTTCAAGTCAAGGATGTATTGATACAATCCTGGTTACACAAGATGCGGAAAGTCTGTACATATTGTCCGGGTGGAGCAAGTTCGGAAAAGTGATCCGAAGTCACTGACGTAGCCTCTCTGGTTGAGAGATATGATGATATTCTCTGAAAGTTTGAGAGATGTATTTAGCTTCCAAGGAAAGCCAACATGGAAGTGACACCATAAAGTCTCAGCAAGGTTTGTTCGACATGTGCCGAGGAAATTCTTAGAATTGGCTAATTCTAAGTGGATGCACTTTTTTTATGGTGGAGTGTGATAGCTATTGAGCTATGATTGTCGGTTTTGACAATGTCATTATTTTCAATCAAGGTGGAGATTGTTGGGTTTGGTTGAAAATAATATGTATAAAAAGTCCCACATCACTTGATGTAAGAAGTGTGAGTGAGTCTTTATACTATAAATAGGGACTTAAGTTGAGGGTTTCAAGTGCACCAAGTCAATACACATTGTATGACTTTTAAATTCCTTCTTGTACTTTAGAGTTCTTCTTATACTATAATGAATTTTTTCCCTATTTTTGGATTTCCACGTTAATTCTCTTGTATTAATGATTGTGTTATTGTTCTTTCCTTTTTCTAAATAAAAGTCATTTTAATAAGTAATTTTTAAATATTCAAAAGGGTCTAAAAATATGATTCTAACGAATTTAATAAGATAATTGGTATCGGATTTACTTAAATTTAGTATGTATTTAGAAAATAGAAAAAAAAAGGTGCAATGCCCTAAATCATTCTTTAAGAAAATTTTAGTTAGAGGCTTTAGTTTTCAATACATTTTAACTATTAAATCAATATTTAAACTTTTATTTCATTAGATAAATCGATTTTTACATTAGATTGTTTTCTATATAAAGAAATGGATACGAGAACTTTAAAAATTCTTAAAGAATGTATATTATACTGTTATTAAACATGTACAACGATTGAAATTAATTTAATGACTTTGGTGATTAAAATGTATCAAAAATTAAATTATTTAAAATTTCTTAGAAATGGATTTAGAGTATTATTAAACCCTAATCCCAATAATATGGTTAACAAAATATTTTGAGGACTAATAATTTGGAAAACACAATATTTTTCGAAAACAAATTTAAACATCAACCTATTAAAAACCCAAACCCTAACCCTATGCACCCTTTTCTTCTTTTCTATACATTTGGCCAAAACCCATCATGTAAGGATCTTTTAACCTTTGGTGAATTCAATATATAATTATTACATTACATACTATATACATTATTAATATTGATTCATTATTCATTTGAATACCCTTTAAGTGATATTTTATAATTGTTTGGTATATGCATGGCATCCATGTGTAAGCATGTGAAAGGAACATCATGGCGTGTGTTCAACCCTAAACAACACATGTTGAATGCATTTTTGCCTCAACAAGCCATGAGCAAAGCTCAATTCTTGGGCCCTCACTGCCCATTAGGGCAAAATGTATGGATACAACCCTAACCATGTCATCCTCCATTAGGGCAAAATGCATTTAAAGAATGCTACAATTTTCAAAACAAAACAAAATTCATTAAAGTGCCTCTACAATAGTTTGTAAAGTCCCTATAAATAAAGGCAAAACTTATCTTTCATAAAATCTAGAATATATTAAAATAAAGTAGCTCGATCGAGCATGTTAGCTAGATTATTAAAAGTTTTTAAAAAAATGAAAAATTATCTTAATGTGGGAAGAATTTTTCTTTTAACAAACTATTGTTGGTTATGGTAATTAAACACATAGAGTAATACTATCTTCTCATATATAATTTTTTTTAACATATTATATTCCACCGCTAGCTAACTTGCACTTTTTTTTATAAAAAAATATAATTAATAACTATCAGTTAATTTTTTAATTATAAAAACTCATTTTTTTAATTAGAAAATTTATAATTTAGTATTTATGATTTAGAATTAATGATAAATTTAAAATAAAAAAGACAAATTAAACATTTTTATTTAATATTGACTAAAAAAAGTTGATTCTCTAATTAAACTATTAAAGTATATATAATTAGAGTCTAATAATAAACAAAGAATTTTAGGTTATGGAGATGAATAAGTATAATAATATATTATCAAATAAGTTCGAATAAAACAATACTTTCAAGCATATTGTGTGGGGTAGATACTAATGATATTTTATCCTTTATTTTGATTTGATTTTTTTTTTTTTAATCTATTTTTCAACATTATAAAATGATGGGTTGAAGACCCATGATCTCATCTTGAGACTCGAGTCAACTTATTAGGAATAGTTTATTACAAAAGGATTTTAATATTTAGGTTGCAAAAATGGTAGTCTTAAGTTGCATGATGAAGGAACCTGGTTTCACATACCAGCAACCTCCAACAACTCATCAATGGCGAAACTTTCAGAATAACAACAATGAAGGAGATGATGACGACGACGACGACGACAGCGGTGTTGACATAGCCCCAGCAGCATAGTTTCTACTTTTGGCATGCATCAAAGAGAGTTTTATTATATAAAGTAAGATATATATTATACATAAATTTAAGTATATTATTGTGAGCACTGAGCAAGTTATTAGGGTTCCATATGATGATAATCTTGCTTAGCTTGCATTTGACTGAAAAAAGTGATGAAATGTAGTCAATAATATATATATATAGTGTATGTTTTAATTTTTCTTATATAATATATGTATGAAGTTTTATATTAGTATAAGGGTTTAATATAATTCTTCTTCTCTCTTGCTTGGACTCAAAATATTCATTTTTTTTGGGGGGGCAATTGACTCATACCAGAGAATGTGAATGATGTCATGAAACAAATTTTCTTTCTTATTATTTGTATTATGTTGATTTTTTTTTTTAGAAAAGACTAAAAAGTCAATATTCTATGACTAATAGGAAGTTAATACATAATTACTGATGATAACTCATATAAATTTTAAATGATAACTTAATTATTGACTCCCTAATAGTTTCCTAATTTTAAGGTTTTAGTATTATGTTATGGAATTATTTATCTGAAAGTTAGGTTAAGAGAAGAATACTGATGAATAATTATATATAAAATCTTTTTTGTGTGTGTGGGTATCGGTTGATATAATAACATACATATATTCAGATGCAAACCTCAAATAATTTATGTTATGAGAAGTATGTAGTTGATGTCATTTTATTTTATTTATTTATTTATTTTTAATTCAATTTATATATACACTGAACTAATTATAGCTAATTAACACATGTCTTTTCACAAAAGAGGATGTCTTGTTATTATTAATTTGGTGTGTGAGTCAAAATGATGATAAAAGAGGGCCAGGTAATACATACATATGCAACTTTTTTTATTTGCACTTTGCATGATAATGTAGTCATCATCATAAAATAAATAAATAAATAAATATTTTCTGTTTTAAAAGGTTAATCTATATCTCTGTCAAAAATAAAAAGGTTAATCTATAGCTATATAATACTATATCATGTTATGAAAATTAAAAGTCAAATTAATGAATGAATGTTTTGAATAGGGTTCAAATATATATGGTAAAATATAAACTAATAATAGTTTATCTGATTTTGATTGAATTATTTTTCACATTGGAATGATCATTTGTAGTGTAAGAATCAATACATATTAATCAATAAAAAGCTAAGATATAATAATTTAACTATTGGCTCTCTAATGACTTTTTAGCGTTAGTTTTCTAGCACCATTCTATAATTAATTATTAAATAATACTACAGAATCAATGTTAGGGAGTCCATAGTTAAGTTATTATCCAAAATTTATATGAGTTATCATCCATAACTTATATATTCAAGAGTAAGTTATCATCCAAAATTTATATGAGTTATCATCCGTAACTATATGTTAGCTCCTATTGGTCATAATGTATTGGCTTCCTAGTTTTTTTTTTTAATCATTTAGTAAATCTTATCCTAATTAATGAGTTTTATGTATTTTTATACAAGAATAAAATGGTAACATGTGCTATTATATGTCTAAATCTAACTTCTTATGTTTCAATATCATAATAATACAGTTTCATAAACTTAGGTGCCTTCAACCTACATTGCTCTTATTATTTTCTAACTAACAAAATGTGAACCAATTATATAATTGTTATTCTGTTTATTATTCGAGACATCGATTATATCCAAAATAATAATTTGATAAATTTCTACATATGTTGCTAAGATTAATATAAATACAGATTATTATATTTTTATATTTTTTAAATTATCATATTTAGTACGTATTTCGCTGTGAGCAATAGCATTAGAGCAAGTGAGCAACAGATAGTTTTTTTTTTTTTTTTTTGGAATGAACAACATATAGATTTCGGAAGAGCTTTTTCTCCCTTTTGGTATACTAATGGGCTTCGGCCCATTTAGAAAAGATAATAATCAACAATTATTGGGCTCATTGGTTTGTTTGTTCCCACTTTGCTGAATTCATAATAGAGGAAGAGTCTAAGCCCAAAAAACAATAAAGGAAGAGCCTGACCCAAAAAAAAGGAAGAGAAGAAAATAGAGGATAAGGAAAATACAGGTCCAGAAACAGGAAAATAAAAAACAGTACTATGAACCCTAAACAGATCCGGAAAAAACAAAAAAACTCTAAAATGGTGTCTATTAATTAAAAACTATAAATAAATCCTATAAAATGGATTAAGGACCTTTTTTTTCTTCTTAATAATAAAATAGAAAAAAATGAAAAATACATGAGAATTATAAATAAAAATTTGGACACTCAATGAATGATTTCCATAGAAGCTTTGTGAACATAATCTCATTATCTATTTATATAAGTAATTAAAGTGTGATTAACCAAGGTAATATATAATAAGTGGGATCCTTAATAATAATGGTATATTATTAGAAGTATATGTTAAATATTATAGTAGGACAATTTAGTACATATTTAATATAAACTATGTTCATCAAATACTCTTGCCATTATTATTTTTGTACATTGAACTGTGTATGTTAGGACTTTTCAAATCAAATCAAATGTTATGTACTATATTTTTCAGTCTGGATATGGATAATATATAATATGAATACAAGACCTCAACATGCCAATTATACATGTTATGTCACAGACATAAATTGATGAAATAATTGTGAAACATCGTATTTATTATAAGTCCTATTTTTTTGGTTCAATGTGTCAGACAAGTTCATACATATGTGAGTATTTTAATAGATTTAGAGGAATGCACCAAGTTGATATGTTTTTATTAACTAACATTGTATTTGGAGGAATTCAACGTATATATAAGAACTTGCTTGTGCTACAATTATTTGCTCTAAGATAAGATTTTTTTTTTTTTTTGTCTTTTTGCTGATATATTTGAACTTCATAATCAAAATTTTGCCTAATTTGTGAAAATTTGTTATAGTTTGTCTACTACTTCACTAACTCAATATTAGTATTTTAATTTGTTGATAAAAGCTCTTATACGATACAGATATAACTATATATAGAAAGAGAGAAAAAATAAGTATAAAAATACTTTTTAATAATTTTATCACTATTTATAAAAAAATTTGTATGAAAGAGAAATTATAAAAACACACGTTCTTGTGTATACAAAGACATCTATATAAGAAAATCCATTTGCTGAAAATAAAAAATATACTATTTTAGAAAATGATAATGTCATTTTTTATTTTTTATTTTTTGCATTATATGTATATAAATATGTAGGGAAGAAAAGGTTATATTATTAAAATAGAAGTGATTATTTTTTTTAATATTTTTCAACCAACAAATTAAATTTCCTTTAATTCCTTAAACAGCATGCTTAACAAATGATTAGTTTTGTTCCCCTTAAATTAAACACCATCACTTAACAAATGATTATTTAATAATTTGTGAATGGCAAATGAAGGCACATGAAGATGCAGTGAGTGAAATGGTGATGTGAAAAGATACTAACATTATATTGAATGTAAGCATTAAATTTTCAACAACTTGCCATTCAAAGTTTCAAACATAATAATTAAAACTTGGACTTTGTATGTTACAGGTTACAGCAGACCTTCTAATCCATTTGGTGGGGTATTCTGGATAATGTTTATCAGTTATCACACCAATTCTGTGTATATATTTTTTCAACATATTTCACTTTATATATCACTCATCTGCTATATATGTAGTTTTAGGAGAGAAACAAGAACTAAAAAATAGAGCCTAGAAAATTTAAACTGAATTAATAATTAAAATTTGTGTATTGTATTTAACTATTTAATTTAAATGAAAAAATATAAATTGAATCAAATCAGTTAAAAAAAAAAATTAATATTAAAATTTTAAAAATTCAGTAAGAATATTTTAAAAAAATTATTAAAGTTTTAGATTCTATCTAAAAAATTTCGATCTATCATCAAGATTATTCTGTAAACTAATTATCTAATTAGGTATATTAATATGTATAATTATACAGTGTTTGATTTTGCCGCTAATTTTTAATGTAGATAGAACTTTTTTTTATAAAATAATTAGTATGCTTTCTAACCTCACTCCTCATAATTATTTTATAAACAAATTAATTATCAATATTTTAACAAACATCATATTTTTAAGTTTCCTCTAATTAAATCTCTAGTCAAATCTTACCTCATCCGTAGTAATTAGATCATCATTATTGGTTTCAAAATATCAAACCATTCTAAAGACTATAAGATAAAATAAATAAATAAATAAGTGAGTAACATTTCCTTCAATTAAATGAAACTTGATATATATCTTCTCATTGTTCTTCTTGTTCTTATTATTTTGTCCTTTGAAATTAAAGATACTTTGATTCCTTGATTATTTAGTATGAATGAATGAAATTATGAATAATGAGTGCCACAACTTTTATTCTGACATTGCTGTCTCTTTTCTATCCTCCAATAATGCACATATCTATTCACCATGCCACTTGTCACCACCCTCCATGAATTTTTTGATACCATTCACCATTTCCATATAGCATTGGATTAGATTACATTTCTTACATTTATACACACACACACATTTATTTAACATATAGTTATAACTTCTTCAATTGACCAATCAGAAAAGCCTTGCTTGCAAAATTATGCAGACCCCATGTTTGTAAATAGTCCTCAATCAACAAAACTGGTCCCATATTCATTATATGCCATTCTTTCTATCATAATATGCCACAAATGCAGAGCCATGTTTTTTTCTCTTCCTAGCTGTTTCAAACGTTGACAAGAACAATAACAAGCACCACTTCAACTTGGGGGATCTCTCTTCTTCTCCTCTCTCTTCTTATTGGTTATGTCACAGTCATTTCTTGCTGTTAATTAAACACTAACTCCCTCCCTTTGTTCTTGCCACACATTCTCCAGAGGCAAGAAGGAAGCTTCAGTTTCTATAAAAATAGAAAGTAAAAAAGAAAAAAAAAGTGTGTTTTTTGCCATATATATCAGGTGGGGTTCTTTATTTACTTCTTATAATTGTGGAAGAAAAAGAAAGCTACTTACTTCTTTGCTTGCCTGAAAATGGGTCAATCCAAGTAGTACAGTTCTTTGTTTCTCTGTGTATGATTCCAAAGCCTTTTTTTTCTGTTATGTTTGACTTGACAGTTATTTTTTAACCAAATTTGTTCTGCTTTTTTTAAGTTTTGGTGGCTATTCTCTTACAATTCTTGTATGTGTTTCATTATATTTGTTTATTATTCTTTCTCTCAGCCTTGTTTGTTGTCTGGTAATGTATGTATGTGCATGCATGTACCTTTCAAACTGTAATATCAAAGCCCAAATTGAGTTCCATTTTTAGACCTATTTCCATAGATGTCCCTAAAGGCTTCATTTTTTAATGCTTTTTTCTTTCCTTTTATATAAAATTCATGCACAGATTATTTTATTCTGATTATTCTAAAAGTTCTTCCAATACTCTAAAAAAATTTCTTTCTTCAAACAGATATAACTGATTTGGTTGGTTAGCCATGAACAACAGCAGCACTATTCCTGGTTGGAACTTTGAGAGTGATGCCTGTGTCATCAATCAGAAGAGTCCAATAGGGTATATCAGTTATATATACAGTGTTCCATATAAAAAATGAACATGGCAAACATTTTTCTAAATTCTAACCAAATTTTGCAGGCTGGACCAAGATCTTGTAGAGCTGCTATGGAAAAACGGGCAAGTAGTATTGAGCAGCCAAACACAAAGGAAACCAGTTCAGAAAAATGATGCATCAACAACAATAAGGAATAATGGTGTTCATTTTGGGAATTCAAGTAACAATTTGAGTCAACAAGAAGATGAGACTGCTTCATGGATTCAATACCAAGTTGATGATGATCATCCAATGGGACAAGAGCTTTGCTCATCAAATCTTCTATCTCAGTTGACACCTTGTGAAGTTGAGTCTTACAAGCCAATCAGCAAGCAATTGGAAGAAGCAAAGTTTGCAAAATTTGCTACCCCAAATAATGCAAATTTAAATCCACAACAAAAACCAATGATAAATCCTATGCCTGCTCCAAGATTCCATGTTGTTCCTGAGAGAACCAACAATGACTTTGTTGGTAGATCATCATCATCATCACAACAGAAGGTTCCAAAGTTTTCTCATCATTTTTCAGCACCCTTAATTGCACAACAAAAGTTCAGGGAGAAAGTTAATAATGGTAACAACAACAATGTGCCACAAAGTGAGGGGAGGGAGTGTTCAGTTATGACAGTTGGGTCAAGTCACTGTGGCAGTAACAACATCATCCCTCAGGAACAAGATACCACTTTCTCTGAAGCAGTTAAAGATTGTGTTCAGAGAAGTAGTGTTCCTAATTGGAGTGGTAACAATAAGGGGAAATCATCTGAGATGATTGAAGCAACTGTGACTTCTTCTTCTGGTGGCTCTGGTAGTAGTCTTGGAAAAACAACTTGTTCTTTATCAACAGGAAATCATCTTGGCCTAAAGAGGAAAATCACAGATGCAGATGAATCAGAAGAACAAAGTGAGGTAAATTCCTCTCTCTCTCTCTCTTCCAATTTTTTTACCTTTTTACCCCGATATATTACCGAGGGAAAAAATACCAAAATTATCCACGAAAGATTTAGGCGCCGACAAAATTATACATGAATAAAGGAAAATAGTTTTTACCTATGAAAGAAGAGTTCCGTTTGTCAAAACTACCCAACCATCATCGATTAACATGACAGTTTGTGTAGTTTTGATATGTCAATCTAGATAGTTTTGTCAAACGGAACACATTTTTCATTGGTAGAAAACTATTTTTCTTTATTCATAGGTAGTTTTGTAAGCATCCGATTTCCTCGGTAGTTTTGGTATTTTTTTCTATTACTGAATTATGTCTGTTATATGGATTATTAGGCCACAGAGCCTAAATCAGGTGCTGGAAACAAAGCATCTCAGAGATCAGGATCTTCTAGAAGGAACCGTGCAGCAGAAGTGCATAACTTATCTGAAAG
>JASCZI010090814.1:65969-77180 GCA_036250425.1 Stylosanthes scabra
TGCACCCCACACCCTTTCATTAGGCTCCACCGGCATCTGCTTGATGAAATTGTAAGCCTCATCTACTTGACCGGCGCGCCCTAAAAGATCCACATAACAAGCGAAGTGTTCAATTCTTGGTGTTAAGTTATATTTATCTGTCATCTGTTTAAAGTATATCTTCCCTTCATCTAGTAATCCTGAATGGCTACAAGCTGAGAGAATTGCGACAAAGGCAATTGAATCCGGTCTTAGACCTGAATTTTGCATTTCTGTGAAGAGTTCCACAGCATTACAACCTTGCCCCGTCATAGCATATGCAGATATCAATGAAGTCCATGAAGCAACATCGCGAACCTTCATCGTGTCAAATACTTTTTTTGCATCATATAGACATCCGCACCTAGCATACATGTCTATCAGTGCATTTTCCAGTAGCAGATTTGGACACATTTTCTTCCAATTAACATATTCATGAATCCTCTTTCCTAACAATAAAGCCGAGAGATCCCCACAAGCTGGAAGAACACTAGCGCAGGTGATAGCATCAGGTTCTACCCCGCTTTTCTCCATTTCTAAATACAACTCTACAGCTTTGCTAGGCATAGAATTTTTCATATACATTGCTATCATCACATTCCATGAAACCAAACTCTTCTTGTCTAAATTCATAAACATATCCCCAACATACAAAACATTATCAGATGACGTGTTACTTACAGCCGGCATGAGACTAGCCAATGTAGCTGCATCTGGTTTTTGTTTCAAAGCCTCCATTTCCCGGCAAACCTCCAATGCATCATCAAACCGCATGTTCTGCGCATACCCTGCAACCAATGAGTTCCACGATACAACATCCCTGCTTGGCACTTCATCTAGAACACGCCTTGCTTCCAGCAAGCAACCACATTTCCCATACATTGCAATGAGACCATTCCCAACATACTTATTTGAATCAAGCCCAACTTTCAGCAGAGCTCCATGAAGCTGCAACCCAAAGCTCAAATTATCAGAGCAAGAGCAAGCCTTCAGAACACAAGGATAAGTATAATAATCAGGACTACACCCACCATTAACCATGTCCTTGAAAACAAGCAATGCATCATTAAACCAATGGTTATTGACATAACTTCTAATCATAACATTATACAACACAACATTTCTCTCAGAAATTTCATCAAACACCTTCCGTGCAAACCCAGGTTCACCACAAGCAGCATATGCTCGCATGAGCTTGACTCCCAGAGATGGGTTGCCATGAAAACTGAGGTAATAGATCTTGGTGTGGACATTTTTTAAGTTTTTTATATCTGGGTATTGGTCTAATGCTTTGCCCAGAAGTTCCTCACAAAAGAAAGGAGCTTGTGAGGATGACAAAGTTTTTGTTATTGAAGAAGCAAAAGCTTTGAACTTGGGAAAATGAAAAGGTTTCATGAATTAGAGGATGTGTAATTAAGCAGTTACATTTGCCATTTCACCCATTTGAAGATTCTTCATTAGCACCAAACACAATACAACTTGCTTGGAATCAAGATTCTTCAATGACTTTAGCTTCTATCTCCATATATATAGTCTTTGAAAGGTTGCAAAGGAAGGGAAAATTAGAAGAGAAAAAATTTTTTGAACATTATATAGATTTCATAAATTATTATGATTATTATAAAAAAAAACTATTTTAAAAAAATTAAAATATCATTTTTTATAAAAACTTGTCAAAATAAAAATTAAAGCTAAACTAGATTCCTCTTATTATAAGTAATAATTGTCTTAGTTTTGTATCTAAGTGTCTTAAATAAGGTGGATTATATGGTACAGATATAAATAATAAAGATGTAGATTTTATTAAAAAAATATGTAGGTTCACGTTTGTATATTATTTTAATTTTTTTAGATGTAAAATGTAAAATTTATGTTATAAAATTTTTTTTTATATCTATATAAATTTATACTGAATAATTTTTTCTTGAACCATTGTAAAATTGGTCGCCATAGATTATGATTATCAAATACCCTCTAGAAAAGAAAATAGTAAAGATATTTAAGATAAAATATGTTAAAAAGAAGAAAAAAATAAAAAATAAATAAGATAATACAAAAGAGTACATTGGTCATTTTCTGAATTTTCTCTTGTGATGTGAGCTATCCTATTTGCTTGTCCTTATCCACAGTCAGCAAAGAACTATTAATAATTAATATTGAATTATTCTATACTATTTTCTTATATTAAAGATACAATAATTAGTGCTACACCCAGCTGCATTTATGGACTTCTTACCCACTTATATGATTTTATTTTATCAAATAAATAAATATTAGAATCATGAAACATGAGGGATAAATAAAATGTGCTCCCAGTCCCAATAAATAAATAAATATAATGTGTTCCCAATTGAAAGTTAGTTATGTTAACACTTAACATCCAAATATATATTAACTGTTAAGTGTGATTTTTACTTCAAAATTTTACCCATATAGAATAAAAAAGAAACTATATTATACATACACACAAAATTAATTATTAAATTAATTATTCATAAAAATATATATCAAAATATATATAAAAAATCATAAAATAATATTTATAAGAATAATATTACGAAACTAATATTAAAAAGTTAATTAAAAAACTAATAAATAAATAATTATTTATAATTATCATTCATATAATATAAAAATTATCATTATAATTATTTATCGATTCTCATTAGCTTCTAAAGGAAGATTTCTATGCTTTTTTTATTTATAAACACACATCCATAATAATTAATTTAATAAATATTTTTAAATAAAAATTATAAAATAAATTGGGTGTATTTTCACCTAGGATTTTTCGAAACAGTCTTTCTCTCTCTTCTGGTTTGGTTTAAGCTGAAAAAAAAATCAACTTTCTCTCTCTCACTCTCTCTCTCCGGTAGTTTATTTTTGCAGCAAAGTAAATCCAAAATCAAGAGAAGAGAAGAAGAAGACAATGAGAGAGGAAGAAGAAGGAGTATAGAGTATAGAGTATATAGTGTTTTGTGTATAGTGGCCGTCCAATTGGGTCACCCTAAAACCATTAAAAATTCAATTTTTATTTTTAATTTTTGTTAAAAGAGTCATCTCTTTTCTCTCCTTCTCCTTTGTTCTCTTCTTCCTTGTCTTTGTCCCTTGTCCTTTTTTTGCCGTTCCCCTTTGATCTCTTTCTCTCTCTCTCTCTGAGAATTTCGATTCAAATAGTGTGTGAGAGTGAGTGAGTGATGACGCCGGAGGAAGAGAAAGAGGAGAAGAAGGAGGAGAAGGAGGATCAGGAAGAACAACAACAGGTTTTGGCCCTTGATGCTATGAAGAGGTATAGGAATGGTGAAATTTGGGATTTTGAGGATGACATGGCTGTCTCTGATGGACATGGTGGTGGTGGTGGTGAGAATGGTGTGCTTTTGGGTTTGGATGGTGGGACAACCTCAACTGTCTGCATTTGTTTGCCTATGATTCCTTCTTGTTCTCATTCCCAGCTCCAATCTCTTCCAATCCTTGCAAGGGCTGTTGCTGGCTGCTCTAATCACAACAGTGTTGGAGGTAATTGACTAATTCTTTGATTTTACTTTGTGGGTTGGTGTCAAAATTTGATTTTGTTTCTGGGTTTGTTGGGTCTGATTCTGCTAATTTTAGAATGATTTTGGTTGTTTTTGCTAGTTTACTTCTTTTTAGTGGTCACTGGTTATTTATCATCTTCAGTTGATTGGGTAAATTGGGGAGTAATAGTGAGACCAATTTAGCTTATTGGGAAGTACATTCTCCTTTGCATATTTGATGAGATGTTGATAATGGCTTAGGTAGGTGAATTGGTGAAGGAAAACATATTTTTGTACTAGAGAAAGTTGTTGATCTTTTTATGTAGGTAAAATGCTAGAACAAAGCAAATTGGCTATTGACCATTTAGGGAAAAGGTTGCATTGTCTACCTACCACTTCAATGGCTGTATTTTAGGGTGATCTACTTTCCAATTTCTAGAAGTTCCATCAGCAGTGTTTCTAGTTTTTTCATATTTTGTTGGGAGGGTTGTATTATCTTAATGGCTTTTGAACTTCATGCTGTCTTTTTATTTGTCTTGAGATTATTTTTAAACTTCACTTTGCACCTTCTCCCTTTATTTTACAATAATGAATTTCTTATTTTTTATCATTTCCAATCCCACAAAGAACAAAAGTTGTTGGTTGTGTTTCCTTGCCAACGACACACAGCATTTTTATTCGCTTTTTTTACAAGAGAATGCCATGCATAAATAATAGACACAATTTGATGGTTTCAGAAATGTTAGACAATTTTATGTGATAAATGAAAATAAGATCATGTCCCAAAAGTAGTCACGTTGTTAGTTGTTTCCATGAATAACTTGTTCTACAGAAATCGCTGCAAGGGAAACATTAGAGCAAGTTATGGCAGATGCCCTTTCAAAGTGTGGTTCTAAACGATCTTCAGTCCGAGCTGTTTGTTTGGCTGTATCTGGTGTTAACCATCCAACAGATCAACAAAGAATTCTCAATTGGCTTAGGTTGCTCAATATAAGTATACATTACTTTTTTTTCAGATAAATAACACTTGCTCGATATAAGAATTTTACGGTTGTTTTAAAAATAATTTGTGCCTGTTAGTTTCCATAGCAATGATGTCTCCACTGCTTAATGAAGATCTGCAAAATGTCAATTAAGATATGCTGTGACTTGATGTAACAGAGATATATTCCCAAGCCACGTGAAGCTGTATGTTCGGAATGACGCTGTGGCCGCCCTGGCAAGTGGAACGATGGGTAGGCTTCATGGATGTGTATTGATTGCGGGCACAGGGACCATTGCATATGGATTTACAGAGGATGGCAAAGAAGCAAGGGCTGCAGGTGCTGGACCTGTCTTAGGTGACTGGGGCAGGTAATCCGCTGCGACTATTTCTTTTTCTTTCATGATCTCTCCCCAGCCATTCTCTCTCTCTCTCTCTCTCTCTCCTGTTCCGAACATAGGCACAGACTAAGAGTTCAATTAGCTAGAAGAGGTTTTGAAGTTTCTATGTTAATCTGGCCTTTTACTTTTTCTGAAAGCCCTTTTGCTATATGTTGCCATCACTAGTAATATGTTCTGGAGTGCTAACAATTAGGGACTCGGGGAAGGTCTTTCTTTTGAATTTCGATTTGATCACTTGATTTCTGCCTACTATTTGGTTGAAGGTTTGCATTTTTTTTTTATCTGCAGTGGATATGGAATAGCTGCACAGGCCTTAACTGCAGTAGTAAAAGCGCATGATGGTCGAGGTCCTAGTACAAGGCTTACCAATAGTATTTTACAAGCACTCGGTCTTTTTTCTGCAGAAGAATTAATCGGGTACAGTCAGATGATTCCACATTTCATATGTTTAAGTAAACTAGTATTCTGAAATCTAACAATTTTATAGCCATTTTGTGGAGATAAATGATGAGGTCCCTTTTTTGAACAAAAAAGGTTTTGTATACATTAGTCCCTTGCTTGTCTGTTCAATAAATGCCGGTAAGTTCTTAAAATTTTATTTCAGAAAACCAAACTTGTAAGTCAGGAAGAATTTTCTGATTGATATATTGGTTATTTTACGATGTCGGAGTGAATTTTGAAGTCTACAATTACATGGCTTTGTTTGGCCTATTTATTATTGTTTTCTTTCAATGAAAATAAACCAGTCCATACAATTGAATGAGACATTGGATTGCAAAGTCACGATTATTTTGTTTCACGTTGAAAAACAGGTGGACCTATGCAGATCCCTCTTGGGCCCGCATTGCAGCACTTGTACCGCTCGTTGTGTCCTGTGCAGAGGCTGGGGACGAGGTTGCAAATAAGATTTTGCTAGAATCCGTACAAGAGCTGGCTTCAAGTGTCAAAGCTGTTGTAGAGAGACTTGGATTAAGTGGTCAAGGTTAGGGGTTATCTTACTTCAAATACTTGACATTTTATACCGATCATAGATAGTTATATATAGGGACAAAAAATAGGGGTCTGGGATGTACCAAGAAGATTTTTAACTCATTGACTCGGCCTCAAGAACGTCCTTTTAAAACATGGAAACATTGAAAGCACGAAACATTGGATCATTAACATGAGCTCTGGATTTTTCGTGTCTGATGATAATTTTGGCAGATGGCAAGGATGCTTTCCCCCTTGTGATGGTTGGTGGTGTTCTTGAAGCAAATAGGAGATGGGATATTGGAAAAGAAGTAGTGAACTGCATTTCTAAATACTTTCCCCGGGTACTTCCAATTAGACCCAAGGTCAGTATAATTTCTCACTTGTTTTTATATTTTCTGCACAACCCTACTTTTATATGTGCACTTAACTGTCTTAGATTATGTTTAATATTGTTGCAAATTTTGATTGTGTTAACATTGCAAAGCAAATTTTTGTTGTCATCTAATAAAAATCAAAAGGAACTGCCCATATGATCCTTTCAATGTAACTTCGGAACTTCCCGTATGACATGACGATTTCTGTAATTTCTGTTGAATAATACTGAAAAATTAAACTACCAATACATGAAAGTTCATAATTTCTGCAAATCATACTTAGTGTCAAGTTTTTCAAGAATTGTGACTTTAAAAATCAAGGAGCATTAATCATAGTACATACCTTGAAGAATGATCTTTGGTTTATTGAACAACAGGTTGAGCCTGCTGTTGGAGCAGCATGGTTAGCTTGGAACTTTTACATGAAAGAATATTATAGTTAAATATGCGGTTGCTGACGATTGTTGGAGTGTAACAAGAGAAAGAAGATCCTCTACAACCTCCAGTTCTTGGTGATTAGAATTATTAGTACACAATGCCTGCCTAAACTGAGAAGCTAAAGGGTACAATTCATGTAACACTCAATTTATATTAGCACATGGCACTTGCCATTTGTTAGGCCTTAGTTCCTTTCCCAACTTTTTGATTCCCTCATATGCATATGCTTGTGTAAATAGCTTATAGTGATTGAACAGAGTTGTGTCTTAATTGTGATTAAACTTCTGTCATTTTTGTTCTTGTCACAAACTTTTTCCTTTCCTTGTTTTAACTTCTCATGCAATCAAGATCAGAAGGATGCATTCATAAACTTTATATTTTACATTTGATTTTAGTGTCCATTTGAGCTTCACCAGAGTAAATAAATATTGTTAATACCATCTCAAATTCAAAATTATTAGTGTGCCTTAATGCAACTTATTTTAGTCTACTGTTGATTGTAATTCATACGTCTCAGTTGTGCAAATGTGAATTTGAATGGTTTAGTTATACTTTAAGACAATCTACGAATTTTGTGAAGATTAAAGTTACAATGAACACAAAGACAATCCAAAAAATCAATTAGAACCAATCCCAAGGTGAAGGAGACAGAAAGGATTACTGATTTGATAATATTACACATCAGTGTTAGTTTATAACTTCTGTTCATAACAAAATGTAAATATAGTGTAAAACAGCAGAGCATACTACAACTTTCTAAAGAATTTTATATGGCCCAAAACTACTAACATAAATACATTAAACTATCTGGATAACTCCATGAAGTTGCCTCTTTAAGACTGCAATGCCTGTAAATATTGCCTCTGCAGAATCATGTCTGGGCAAACTGCTTGAAAGAGGAAACACAAATGCAAGGCAGATTATAGAACCCGGAAGCATAACAGCATTGTACCCATTCTTTTCTTTCACTTCTAGAGATGGAGCAGGAAACAGACCCGGAAAAGAAAAATCCAATACCTATAAGTTTTATTGTTCTTATGTAATTACTTCCCCACTCTTTAGTGATATAAGCATTTGCCTAGATGCCAGTAGTTTTCAAGAAAATGACAGTAAATAGAATCCAAAACTAGACCACCATGAAGTGAAGGTGGTGGTGCCCTTATAGCATCTATGAAGTTAGAATCTTCCCTTATTGACTTGAGCCAAAGCCTCCAAAACCACCTGAACGATCCGAACCACCAAATCCCCCAAAACCACCACCACCTGAACGATCTGAACCACCAAAACCACCTGAACCACTGAATCCTCCAGATCTGCTTCCTGATTGACCTGAACCAAAGCCACCAGAGGAGCCAAAGCGACCAAAGCCTGATCCACCAGATGAATCACCTGAAAATCCTCCTCTGGGTCGACTCATACCAGAGTCACCAAAACGACTAGAACTTGACCCAGAATTTCCATAGCTAGAACGGCCAAACCCAGAGTTTCCATAGCCCCCTGAACGACCAAATCCAGAACTACGACCAAAACCTGAATCACCAGATCGACGATCCCTTCCACCTCCATAAGAACCAAATCGTCCACCACCCATGTCAACTGACCCAGGCTCAACAGCAATCCTTGGTAGCTGATTAAAAAATAAATAAACAAATAAACTCAACTATCTATAATGCACAAGGGGAAAATAAATCTAATAAATAATGTAAGTTAACAGAGGGAAAAAAGAAATAAATAGAACAACAAAAGCCCTAATATAAACAACTTGGAGATGGTAGCGCTGCATAAGTGTGAAAATGTATTAGACTAAATATTTCAGCAACTTAGTACTCTAGAGGACTCTCAAGTTCTTAGCATATCATGGTAATTGAAAACTTCAGTTACAAACTAACAATAACTTTTTGAACACCTCTGCAAAGGAACCTTAACCATTCAACAATCAGCCAACTTTTAATTTCATAGAACCAGATAATTAATGCTAAAAAAAACTACATCTTCAAGTAAATAAAAGAGGAAGTAAGAAATGGGTAGGGTGAAAGTAGATCACCTCTGAAAACCTACAGCCCACATCCCGCTCAATAGTCCTAACAGCCCTGGATTGATCATCCGTATAAACAAGAATAGCAGTTCCTTTCTTACCAGCACGACCTGTTCGTCCAGATCGATGAACAAATATCTCTGATGAATTCGGAAGATCATAGTGTATTACCTATTTGAAGAAACAAGGTTAAGTACCTATACACAATGCAACACACGAAGGACAGCATAAAACATTGACAGAGACTAGATGCATACAACATAAAACAGATCAAAAGTGGAGGACTTACAAGATCCACATTTGGTATATCAAGCCCACGTGAAGCAACATCGGTTGCAACCAAAACGTTAAAATACCCGCTTCTGAATCCAGCCAGAGTTCTTTCCCTCTGAGCTTGGGATATATCTCCATGCAAGGGCTCACATTGAACAGTTTTTGCCAAGGCATATGTTAATCGATCAGCATCGCGTTTGGTTTGGGTGAAAACGATGCATTTTCCTCCCTTTGCATGCTCCTGAAAAAGGATATACTTTAGGGAAAACAGCAAAAACAAGTCCATTAACAAGATAAACAATAGATGAAAGAAGACATACTGTTATAAGAGGTCCAAGAACTCCTGCTTTAACATAATTATCAGTCGCAATAGAATATAGCGAAATCCCATCTGCCAACTTCTGATCAGATTCTCCAACCTATGGCACCAATAAGTTCTTAATTAAAAAATGATCAACATGCCATAATAAGCAAGCAACTTGATCTCGCACAGATTTACTTTCAATATCAAATTGTTTGACTACTTTGCTAATAACCATATCAACACAAATGCACCAAAACCTGTAGTTCCATATGAAAATCAATAATCCCACCACAAAAGAGATTAAATTAAACGAGGTCTCAAAAGAAATTCTCCTAGTGCTTAGTACAGAATTGCATACTTACAAGATCAATGGTCAGGGGATCTTGTAGGTAATTACGAGTAATCTGCTTTATCCAAGAAGGCATTGTTGCAGAGAACATAAGAGTCTGACGTTTAGGGGGCAACCTCTCCAAGATCTTTTCAACATCTTCCTGAAAGCCAACTTGTAGCATCTGATCAGCTTCATCGAGAACAACAAACTGAACTTCCTGTAAGTTCAGAGCACCTCTATTGAGAAGGTCGATAATGCGACCAGGAGTGCCTACAGCAATATCAACACCGTAATCAAGCTGCCTCATCTGTCGAGAGATGGGTGTACCCCCATAAACACAGATGGTATCCAAGTTAGGTGCCGCCTCCTGGAATTCCTTCTCAACCTGTCGTGCAAGCTCTCTGGTAGGAGCCAAAACCAAAGCCAAGGGGTTCCTTCCTCGCCTGAAACAAATCACCCGCAAAAAACCTTCCAAGTTAAACACACAAGTGCATATTTCATACTTACTAGCCATACCAAATCACCGATCCATCTTCAATACGATAAAAACAGAGCAACAAATTAGAAACTCAAGTGCACAATACATAAATAAACCAACCCATGCTTAGCATTGAACTGAATGATCTTATCAATGATTGGTATCCCAAACGCAAGAGTCTTTCCAGTTCCTGTTCTAGCTCGTCCAATCATATCACGTCCTTGCATAGCAGGTTCAAGCACAGCTTTCTATAATTCCATCAAATCCAAACCAATAAAAACAAGTAAATATACAAAGTCATCATCAACTTAAAAAGCCACTAAATTCCTGAAAATTTTCCCTATTTTCCATCATTTCCATATCATAAATCCCATCAAACCACCCCAAAGTCATTTTTCGTTTTACCTGAATAGGAAAGAGCTTGAGGATTCCTTTCTTTGCAAGAGCAGAAACAATATCCTGCGAAATCCCAAGCTTCGCGATCTCGAGGCCTTCATCAGCACTGTTCCCTCTAGACCCTTCTTCATAGGCGTAATCCTCAACCGCAAACTCCGCGCGAGAACAGAACGAGGAGCGGAAATTCAATGGCCCTGAATTAGAGTGAAAAGCTCTCCCTTTCAAAAACCCTGTCAAATCGGAGAATCGTCGCAGCTCACCGACGGCGGCGGAGGATGAGAAGGAAGAGCCGACTCGGTTGAGAACGGGGTCGGTGGTGGAGGCTATGGCGGCGGCGAGAGCGCGCCTAGTGATAGCAGAAGAAGAAGTTTTTCTGAGGATTGTGGTTAGCATTTTGATCTGCGTTTGAATGCAAGAGAGGGAGTGATCGGTGAAGAGCGTTGATTATGAGTAAAGGGTTTATCTTTCGAAGGATTCTGAGTGAAAAACCCTATTTAGGGGTTTAGGGTTTTAGAGAGAGCAGCGCGAAGCTTGGGAAGGAAGTAGGAACAGAGTATTACTACTACCACAGAGTGAAGAGAGAGAAACACAAGATATTTTGTTTGAGGCCCAAATCCTCTGTGTGCAAGACTACTCTACTACTACGCTACGCGCCTTCGCTCTTGAGTTTTTTTTTTTTTTTTTTTTTTTTTTGGGA
>JASCZI010090815.1:21294-32911 GCA_036250425.1 Stylosanthes scabra
GTGGAAACTTCTCGGATCTTTCTTCTTTGTTAGCAAGTTTCTTTGAATGATGGCACTACACTCCTTGGTCATAACTACTGTCTCACCTTTCTTCAGAGTCCTCTTCTTGGATAAAAGCTCCTTCATGAATTTAGCATATGTAGGCATTTGCTCCAAGACTTCTAAGAATAGGAAGTTGATTTTAAGATTGGAAAATATCTCCAAAAATTTAGAGTATTGTTTTTCCTTGCTCTGTTTTTGAAGCCTTTGAGGGAATGGAATTCTTGGTTCATAGGGCTTTACTGTTGGAGTTGGAAGTGAAGATACAAGAACTTTGTTTTGCTTTTTATCTTCATCTGAAGCTTCTTCATCACTTTGTGTGGTTTCTTCACCCACCACTTTGCCACTTCTTAGACTAATGGCATTGCGTTTTTCCCTTGGATTTGGAATAGTGTCACTTGGGACAGTATTTATGGGTTTTTCAGATAATTGCTTGGCAATTTGTCCCACTTATACTTCTAAGTTTCGGATGGTAGCTTCTTGATTCTTGAAGTTGGCTCTAGTCTCTTGCATGAAGGTTTGGGTTTGTTGGACAAAGGTATTGGTGCAAAGAGAAAGTTTTTCTAAGGCACTTTCAACGGAAGATGGTTGAGTGGATTTTTGTCAGTTTTGTGTGTGGGTGGGGGTGGTGGTGGTTGATATGTATGATTTGGTTGAAATGTGTTTTGGTAAGGTTGTGAATATGGGGGGTTGTTATAAGAATGGTTTCTCTGCCCTTGATTTCCTTGTCCTCCCCATCCAAAATTTGGATGATGTCTCCGGTCAGGATTGTAAGTTTTGGAATGGGGTTCGAAGTTGGGTTGCCTTGAATCATTGCCCATGTAATTGACTTGTTCAGTAGATGATTGATCTAGAATCATGGCACATGCATCACTTGTATGACCTTGGTTTCCACACAAATCACAGGATCCAATTTGTGTATTCATACCTGCAAGTTGCATATTGCCTAACTTGCTATTGAGCAAATTAATTTGTTGAGCTAAGACTTTATTTTGGCCACCAAAGTGTCAAAAGCTTCAGCCTCTATGACTCCTCTTTTCACATTGCATCTTTTGGATGGAGTGGAATATAGATATTGGTTATTAGCAACCAACTCAATTAAATCTTGTGCCTCCTCCACAGTTTTGGTATGAAGAGATCCTCCAGATGAGGAATCAATGAGAGATCTTGAATGCAATGTGATACCATCATAGAAGATTTGTATTTGTAGCCAATCTGAAAAGACATTGTTAGGGCACCTTCTGATCATCTCCTTGTATCTCTCCGATGCTTCATAGAGAGATTCATTGTCTTTTTAGCAAAAGATTGGATGTCCTGCCTCAATTTAGCTAACTTTTGAGGTGGGAAGAATTTGGTTAGAAATTTGTTCACCAAATCATCCCAAGTTGTAATGCTTTCTTGAGGTTGAACTTGGAACCATTGTTTGGCCTTGTCTCTCAAAGAGAAGGGAAAAAGTCTCAGACGGATGGCTTCAAAAAATACACCATTGATTTTGAGAGTGTCACATATTTGTAGAAAATTGGCTATGTGAAGATTGGGATCATCTTGGTAATTCCCACTGAATTGATCTTGTTGCACTAGGTGGATGAGGGAAGGCTTGAGTTCGAAATTATTAGCTTGAATTGCTGGCCTTCGGATGGTGCTTCCACAACTTTCAGCAGTGGGATTGATGTATTGTCCCAAAGTAACACAGTTGTTGTCCGTGTTCAGATTATCATCATTGTTTGCAGCTGCCATGTTGAATTGTTCTTGTAATGTTGCTTGTCTAGCTCTTCTAGCTTCTCTTCTTCTCCTTAAAAGTGTCCTTTCAAGTTCAGAATCGTAGCCTAAACCCTCTCTATTTCTCTGCATGCACAAACAACAAAAACAAGCAAAAAACAATGGGAATTTCCAACTTTAACAGAGAAGGAAACTCCCAAATCAAAACAAAATAAAAATAGTCTAATTCGACTAGGTTTATTAGATTTATGTTGTTGATTGCTAATCAATCCCCGGCAACGGCGCCAAAAAGTTGACACAGATTTTTGCAATCCTAAACTCAGCAAGTATACCGAATCGTACAAGTAATACCACGGTGAGTGAATATCGTTCCCACGAGGATTGACGGAACAAGCAATACAATTTAATCAACCTTATTGACTAGACAAAAATCACAAAACAGAGAGAGTTGTAATGCAATTGTAACAAAACTAAAACGGTGAGCAATAAGAAAACAACGTGTAACATAAACTTGAGTTTGGAAAAACAGTGAATGGGAGTGTTAAGGACTTGGAGATGTTTTACCCTAAGCTACTAATTCGTTGTTTCAATTTCTTCTCTAACAAGTATGATTAAATTCCCAACGAATCCTAATTAACTAAACCCTAATCTCTTAGTAATTTAGTTTCTCTAAACCTAACTAATTATCAATCTCTTGATTAATCAATTAAGAAAAGAGGAGAAGCACAAAGTAGATTCAATTTCTTATTAGAATTCAATAGTGATTTTAGATCAAGTTATATGTCACGTACTCAACCTATTTCTAAACCTATTGAAGATTCTAACAGAGAGAAGGTTGCACTAGTTATCAAATTCCTATTTCTAGTTCAATTGATAAGTAATGAGAATTAAGTCCCAATCTTTGTTATGATCAATTAAAAATTCTCTCAAACCTAATTAATCAAAACACATAGAAGAAGAATATCTCTCAGTGATTCAATTCCTTAATGAAGAACAGAGATGCTTAATCCTTGAATTATAATAAAAAAAACTTGAAATTGAAGAAAACCGAAAACTTGAATTAGTAAGCTATGCCGGGATGAACAGAGCTCCTCATCCTCAACAATGGAGTTTAGCTAGACTTAATTCTATAAATTACAAACTGAAATCTACGTAGGGCTAAAGTTCCCAATCCTAATGATTTAGAAACCTTTATATAACTAATTATCTTATCTAAAATCAAAATTAAAATCAAATCAAATCCAAATCAAATCAAACCAACTAATCTAATTTCTATCTTATCTCTAGAGAATCTCACTAATCAAATTACAAATTAATCTCTTGATTTAAGCTCTTAATTTAGCCAATTACATCTCTTAATTTCCCTTGAATTATCCATTAATTAAATCATTTTTGGTGCACCTCCAGTAGCCTCCAACATTTGGGGCGTGTAAAACATCTACACGCCCAAGCCTTGTCCCAAAACATATTGCTGGCGTGTAGAACATCTCCTGGATGTTTTACATGCCCAGATGTTTTACAAAGTTTCCACCTCAATTTGAATGTCAACTATAGACATATATATACCGTTTCGAAACTCTAGATGTTAGCTTTCTAACGCAACTAGAACTGCCTCGTTTGGACCTCTGTAGCTCAAGTTATTATCGATTTAATGGGAAAAGGTCAGATGTTGGCGTTTTATACGCCGGGTTGGCGTTTTACACCCCCAAATTGGTTGTTTTCTCCAATTTTTGGGTTTGTAAAACATTTATGAGATGTTTTACACGCCCACTCCTGATTTGCCTCCTGAGAGTGGTTTCAAAATTCCAAAAAATCCATAAAATTCATCAATTAATCCTTTGATTTTTCTAACTGTGTTGGCTTGTCTTTGATCAATTCTTCTTCAATTCTTTTTCTTCTAAATCTCTGTTAATCTTCTTCAATTCCTTCAATTATCAATGAATTCAAATACTCAAAACTATGATGATAAAAAGTGATGATTTTGATTGAGTATTAGACTAATTATCTCTAAATTTGTAAGAAATGATTCATTAAAATCACTAATGATGCTCATGCATCACATAGGTGAGTTTTAATATTCATATTTTAAAAGCAAGGTATAGAGGAAAGGCATTCTTATATTTTAAGAGAAATTCAACTAGCATTGGAAATTCAAGTACAATATTAAAATAATTCATCTACTCCGTACTGCACTGCAGTAGTCTTCTTCAAGATTAACTTTTTTTCCCCTTTTCCTCGGCACGTCATTCTTTTCTATGGATAATTCATAGTCATTTCACCAATTTTACTATTTCTTCCAATAACCAACCCAATAGTCAATTATATTGACATCATCATCATTGAAGGAAAAACAAAAGGTGCTTACTTCGGTACCGACACAAAGTCATCGTTGACGGATGAGCCATTGGTAACGGAGGTTGGAGAGGTTAAGCTTGGAAAAGTTGAGCCTTAGGGAGAAGAAAACAAACAGTTGAACATGACAAAGAAGTACATTAATTTTAGATTAAGATTATTTTATTTTAATTTTCTTTACATATTAATCTGTGATTGTACCGAAACAAACACAAAACAAAAAATAATTGATTACATAATAAATTAATGATATAAAACGTATATGCTTACTGTTATAAATATTCAAAAGTCTCCCCTAATAAGAATAATAACATTTTCAATCTATCTATTAATAATAACATTTTCAATTTATCTATTATCTATTAAATTTCTCCATATATTAAATTTCTCCTAATAAAAATAATAACATTTTCAATCTATCTATTATCTATTTATTTGTTTACAAATTATCTTATTCTATATTCCAAACTTCAAGAGTGAAGATATAAATGTTTTTTTTACACAATTGTAACTTAGTTATATACATGTATATACCGGATATTTAACATTTCAGAAACAATAAATTGCACAAAAAAATCATCAATTAAAATAAATGACTAAACTAAATATGTTTTAGTAGTGAAAATAATTAGTCTAAGTTGGAGTGCTTTATTTAAATTCAATTTTGAATCCGTAACCGCATATCGGGCGGGCTTATATCTAGTTGTTTATAGTTTATGTGACTCTTCGTCTAATGTGATGAACCCTTGTAGTTAGAAGTAGAAGCCTAACACAGGAACACTAAGGTATGGTTAAGCAAATCGCCGTAAACTCTAGTGATTCGTTGTGTTTTTTATTTCTCTACTCATAATTAATTCTTTGCATTATATAAATAATATGATAATGGATAAATTAGTAAATTAGTAAATATTTCAAATTGTTACCTAAATTAGTAAATATTTTATATTAGTCTAATTTAAAATAAGCACTACATTTTATATTTTATATTTATTATAAATTGATGATCGAATTTATGTTTCTAAAATATTATTATTATATATTTTTTAAAAATACTTTATTATATTTAATATTCAAACACATAGCCTTTAGACATATTTTTGTTTCATCGGTGGCATAATCTTTTATAAATAGTTGATCATATTTCATATATAAATTTTTTTTGAAAATCTGGATTACATGTTGACTATACAGTGAAACAAATTTTAATAATAATTTGTTTATGTTATTTAAAGAAATAGACGTTACAAATTTGGTAATCTAGTAATTACATATAATTATATCAGATATTTTATATCCATACTTTAATTTTTTTTTTCAAAAATCAATACTATGAAAAGAAAACATTTTAAAGTTTTGAGTCATAAAAGTCAAGAAAGAAAATATATCTACTTGAAACATTTTTTGAATAAACACCAAAGAGAAAGCAACATTTTTTAAATGAATTTTTTTTTTACATAACAATAATAGAATTAGAAATGTAACCCAAGATTTTTCAGAAAAAAATAAAATAAAAAAAAAGCCTAACCCAATAAACCCAAGTCCTAGAAACGTCACTCATTTATTTTTCTTACATTCTGATTGAAATGTTTTGTTTTTTTTTTTTTTACATGGGTCAATGGCCAAGAGCTAAACCTAACCAAGCCCAACTATTATTCCCGACCCAAACCCGCTATAGCAAGGAAAGTTTATGCAGCCGTCTCACATTTGTTTGCCCTAATTTCTTGCCTCTCTCATCCTCCTTCCATGCTTTTTCAGAGCAATGATCCAAAAGAAAACTCAAAGAAGGCTGAAGGCAACAACAGCAGAAGAACCAATAGAGAAGCCGACAACGACGGAGCCAACCTGGACTGGCACCACGACGCCATCTTCATCCTCTTGTGGATCACGCCCTTGCTTCTAGAAGGTTCACTGCATATTGACATAAGGAAAATAATTATGACCATAATTAATATTGGTGAACATGAAATCCAAATTAAATGCATTAAGATTTCTTGTCATTATATAATGATAACTCCTTTTATGGTTTTACACATCTCATTTCATTATTCTCTGAAAATCATATCAGCCTAATCATATCTCCTTTTATGGTTTTCCACATCTCATTTCATTATTCTCTGAAAATCATATCAGCCTAATCTATCACTTCCAAACTATATTTTATAGTGGCAGTAATACCACTATCAACATCACCATCATGCTTCGATCCACTACTCTCATAGAAAATCCTCCAAAATTGCTATCTCCGTCGAGATAAGGTTTTATAGTTGATCTAGTCTTTGATATGTTGAGGCTTCTAGTGAAGTCATTGCAGCGATTCAGGTATGCATGCGAGCCTTGGAACGAACTAATCTCATGAAACCGCAAATTTTTCATGGAGTTGCTTCGTCGAGCTTTTGCTCCCCGTTTGGACTGCCGTGACCTCCTTGTATACGTACACTCCTTCCTAAATGAAGTACTCACTTCATACTTGAGAGATTTTTCTCTTACCTCTGCCTTCAGTATAATCAACGACGATAGCGACACTTACTCTCAACCCAATGGCCCTTTTGACGAAGGAGATTGGTTTCGTTTCAATGATAACTCTTGTCATGGCTTGGTATTTGTCACCGTTGACAAGTTTCAAGGCTCTCTCGTTCTTTGGAACCCAACTATAAGGAAGTTCAAAATCTTGCCCCAAATCAAGAAATATCCAATGGACGGTGGCTCTGTTCACACTGGGTTAGGCTATGATTCTTCTAGCGATTCTTACAAGGTTGTAGAAGTTTTACACAGCAAAGGCGTGGACACATCCATGGTTCACATCGTGGGTAGTGATTTATGGAGAGAGATTAGGAATTTTTCTGATTTCCCTCCTTTAAATGTGAAATTCATAAACGACATCCCTAACTGGTTAGTGAAATAAAACATATTCATGGTGCATCATTTGAATAGCAGTGTTATTGTTTCTTTCGACATGGGAAGACGGGAGTTTCATGAAGTGCCGCCACCGATGAATGTGATTGGGGATCTGAACTTATCATTGTTGATGCATTGGTTGTGCATCATGACTCATCGATTCATGAATTCCGATGTTTGGGTTATAAAGGAATATGGAAAGGTTGAATCTTGGACCAAGTTTTTCAATATTCCCATCTATGAAGAGAATCACCATTCTCATCTCTTTTATAATATTATACATTGCATTTCTGAGGATTATGAGAATGGAGTAATGCTATTGAGGAACAAATCAAAGTTTAATGTTTATGATTCCAAGACTGAAACTTTTAATGCTCCTGCTGTTCAAAAGTTCCAAGGCTATAGCGATTCAAAAGTCATTATTGAGATTTTGGTGACATCTTAACCTTAGTTAAGTTGGTTTTTGCTGGTGAAGACGGAGAAGACCAACTTAACTAAGGTTAAGGTGTCACCAAAATCTTAATAATGACTTTTGAATCGCTATAGCCTTGGAACTTTTGAACAGCAGGAGCATTAAAAGTTTCAGTCTTGGAATCATAAACATCAAACTTTGATTTGTTCCTCAATAGCATTACTCCATTCGCATAATCCTCAGAAATGCAATGTATAATATTATAAAAGGGACAAGAATGGTGATTCTCTTCGTAGATGGGAATATTGAAAAACTTGGTCCAAGATTCAACCTTTCCATATTCCTTTATAAACCAAATATCAGAATTCATGAATCGATGAGCCATGATGCACAACCAATGCATCATCAATGATAAGTTCATATCCCCAATCACATTCATCGGTGGCGGCACTTCATGAAACTCCTTTCTTCCCATGTCGAAAGAAACAATAACACTGATATTCAAATGATACACCATGAATATGTTTCTTTTCACTAACCAGTTAGGGATGTCGTTTATGAATTTCACATTTAAAGGATGGAAATCAGAAAAATTCCTAATCTCTCTCCATAAATCACTACCCACGATGTGAACCATGGATATGTCCACGCCTTTGCTGTGTAAAACTTCTGCAACCTTGTAAGAATCGCTAGAAGAATCATAGCCTAACCCAGTGTGAACAGAGCCACCGTCCATTGGATATTTCTTGATTTGGGGCAAGATTTTGAACTTCCTTATAGTTGGGTTCTAAAGAACGAGAGAGCCTTGAAACTTGTCAACGGTGACAAATACCAAGTCATGACAAGAGTTATCATTGAAACGAAAACAATCTCCTTCGTCAAAAGGGCCATTGGGTTGAGAGTAAGTGTCATTATCGTCGTTGATTATACTGAAGGCCGAGGTAAGAGAAAATCTCTCAAGTATAAAGTGAGTACTTCGTTTAGGAAGGAGTGTACGTATACAAGGAGGTAACGACTATCTCAACGGGGAGCAAAAGCTCGTAGAAGCAACTCCATGAAAAATTTGCGGTTTCATGAGATTAGTTCGTTCCAAGGCTCGCATGCATACCTAAATCGCTGCAATGACTTCACTAGAAGCCTCAACATATCAAAGACTAGATCAACTATAAAAACTTATCTCGACGGAGATAGCAATTTTGGAGGATTTTCTATGAGAGTAGTGGATCGAAGCATGATGGTGATGTTGATAGTGGTATTACTGCCATTATAAAATATATTATGGAAGTGATAGATTAGGCTGATATGATTTTCAGAGAATAATGAAATGAGATGTGTAAAACCATAAAAGGATATATCATTATATAATGACAAGAAATCTTAATGCATTTAATTTGGATTTCATGTTCACCAATATTAATTATGGTTATAATTATTTTCCTTTTGTCAATATGCAGTAAAAGCTAATAATTTGTGGTGAGTTCTACTGTGTATGTAGAGAGAATTGTCTACACATATATGTGTGCGGTGGGTTAGTGTGAGACTGACGTCTGGCAAAGAGAGAGGGGAGTAGGAAATGGATTGACAGGCATGAGCTGGCCATCACCGTTCAGTCTAGGCAACAAAACGTGATGTATTGGAAGTTAGTTAGCGTGATGTGGATGTGAACTTGGAAGGTTAATTAAGATGGGTATTGGGCCTGGGCTTCAAGGCTAATATGATTTTTGGTATAGGTTTATTTGTACAATTTTTTTTCAGTTGATCTATAATGAGATTAGAGTTAACAACAGCATCAGTTGTAATGGTGTAATAAAAAATATTAGTTTCCAAGTATAACTATTCTCCCCCACCGCTCTCCTTCTCCGAGAACACAGCGCCGATGTGGAGGTGTCAGTGGAACACTTCTCCCTCTATCATTGTTCACAACTTCTCTCGTTTTTTTCGGTGATAAGCAATAGCAGTGTCGCTTATTATCGTAGCCATCTTCTCTCACTCACAAAGCCACTCCCCGTTCTCTCTCTACATCTCCATTTTGTGGGACTTTCTTTTGTTATGTTTTCTTTCCTTTATTTATTTGAATTTGAAAAGAGAAAAGGAAAACCATTTTATTCTTTAGAAATTAAGTTTTTGTGAAATCTGACACTAAATATCCCTCCGCTCATAATATGTTCCCACTGTGTGCAGGTGCACATGTTGAAGCGCCTAATAGAGCAACACGTGTTGCATATAAATAGTTAGGGGTGGCAAAACGAGTCGAACCCGCCGGGCTGGTCCGCCAAACCCGCCAAAAAGGGCGGGCCAGGCTAGGATTTTGAACCTGCCAAATTAAAAAAAAACCCGCCAAGCCCGCACTGCCGAATTGGCGAGTTTTGGCGGGGCGGGGCGGGCCGGCCCGCCGGGCCAAGGTGTCTATATTTTTTTGTTTTAATTTATAAAATATATACATACATATATGAATATTAAAAATTGTAATTTTTATTTCTTTATTTATTTTATATTCTTATATACATTATATTATATATTTGTTATATAATTATTTTAATATAACTTGAGATTTCTATCTTTTATATTTTAAAATAATTAGATAATGTATACTATAACATATTTTAAAATAATTAGATAATGTATACTATAACGAAAAATTTTATTAGCATTGATAATTGATGAAAAATATTAAAAAAATTAGATTATATTTAATTTATATTTGAATTTTTAATAAATTATTATTTATTAAATTATTTTAATGTATCTAATTATATTTTTATTTTTAAAAAAATCAAATTTGAGTGGGCCAATAACTCGCCGGGGGCCCGCCAACCCGCCATAGGGCGGGGCGGGCTACCCGCTTTGCCACCCCTATAAAAAGTGTTATTAAGGCGGGGATTTCACCAAACCTATTCTCTAATTTTAACTTTTTTTTATTAAATACTAAATAGATAATCCAAGGCACATTGCAGCATAGTGCAAAATCTATAAATTTTTGGGTGTTCAAAAACTACGAACAACCGCCCAAAAAAAGGAATTACAGTATTTGTGAATGATTGATTAAGTCTCGAAATATTAACTTTTTTTGGTGACTAAAGAAACACTACTAGAAAAAGAAAGAGATAAGTAACTTTTTAGTCCCAAAGGTTTGTGGTCAAAATCAAAATGGTCACTAACCTTTTTTGGTGTTAAAAAGGTCCCTAAGGCTTTATTTAGGTTTAAAATCATCCTTTTTGACAATTTTGTCCCTCCATCGATTATACAAGAAGCAATCTAACTAAAGTGTATGATGCACCACAATTAATCAAATACACCATAACATCTTTCTTCTCTGGAAGTGGTTGATATCTCATGGTCTGAGCTTCTTTATTAAGGATGCCACCTTGGATAAATCATTCTTATTGATCTTCTCCAAATTCAATAATTCTTGGTCATGTAATTTGAGTTCACACGACTCTCCAGCAGAATCGCCTTCTACTTTCTAAGGGGACTATCTTCTGGGCAAAGAAAACTTACCCTCAATTAGTTGCAGATTAATGCCAATGCAACACAAATTATCAATGTTAGGGTAATCAATTATTTTACCTTGCCACAATAAGTAAAAAATTGTAAGATCTTATTATCTCAAATGAAAAGTTTTCAACTTTTTCATAATTTTAGGTTGAATTGGAGCAGAATAAGAGGATCCCCCTCTCAGTAAAACCATAGCGAAAAATCTCAAAAACCCAAATGCAAGATATCTTCTTTTTTTCCAAAGAAAAAAAAAAGAGATAAGAGAGTGATGGTTGTTACTGTGAGCAGTGTTACCGCCGACATGATTATAAGCCATGAGAGAACCAATGACGATTCTGACTTCCGAGGGTTCCAAAAAATAAGAAGCGCGCAGCGAGTGCGATCTCTTTGATTGGGGGCTTGTTATTCACCGTGTGTGAGGTACCCATCATCATGTCCTCTTCCGAGATCAAAAACGCGTGATCCACACACATTTTTTATTTTGCAAAAAATTTCAAAGTGTATAGTTGCTTTGTGTTCTTGGTCTGATCGCTTCCTTTTGTGACTTTGAACAAAGAAGAAGAATAAGAAAAAACGGTGTGTTGAAAAATGAAATTCAGCTTTCACTTGGTGTTGAAGAATGGGTTCCAGTGAACGAATCAAGACTTGTGTGGTAATCTTGTTAATTAATCCTGTTGGGTTTCTAGCTACAACATAGCTCATCTA
>JASCZI010090815.1:33004-77559 GCA_036250425.1 Stylosanthes scabra
TGTTAGGGACCATTTTGATTTTAATATCAAACCTTAGGGACTAAAAAGTTACTTATCCCAAAAAAAAACTAAGAAACTCTATAGTCTTGTGTACAACAATATCAAACTACTCTCTCCAAGGATGCAATCACTTTGTATATTGATGCTGAGAGCTAGTAGCGTGCTTTGCTATATGATCTACTGCACCATTTGTTGTATGCTGAATCAGTAACACCTTTGTTGTTCAGTTCTTCTGAATCATTTCGCTAATCTTGATGAAAAGATCATGGTACTCCCCAAAAGGATTGAAGTGATTTTGGGTAACAATATTAAATGCCAACAAACTATCTATTTCACAAAGAACTTCACGATATCTAGAATTCCAAGCCAAAAAAAATCACGTCAAATAGCAAATAATTCGCACCAGGTAATTAGAAAGTCTGGCATGTTGTCTGAGCAGCCACACAACCAATTCCCGCCACTTTCTCTAATGATGCAACCGAACTCTGTCATTTGGCCATTGTTCATAAGTCTTCTATCGTAATTTACTTTCTCAAAATTAGTTGGAGGGGGTAAAAGAAGAAGGCATAACTCATTTTTGTTGAGAGTTATAAAAGAAGAAGTCATGAACAGTATCTCTACATAGAGTAAGAACTTTTTTTTTGCTCCAAGCATCATAAGCGAAGAAAATATCATTATTCCTATATCTCCAAATCTATCAAATTTCAACAGCAAAAAAGTGGGGAAAGTTAACACTATTATAAACACCTAAAAATTGTAATAGTATTGTTCTATCGTTTTAAAATACCTAAAAGTTTCGCAAGAAATAATAATACTATTTTTGGCCTTAAATATTATTTTTCTATATTTATTTAGTTTATGCACACAGGTTTTATTGAGGAAGAAACTAAACAACATTAATTTTTTTATAAATAGTTTTAAAAAAGACAGAGAAAGAATAAATTCAAAGAAAGAAAGAAGCTAATAAAAATAATAATTTTGTTGTCCATTTAGTTTATTAAAAACGGAAATGTTTCACTCATTTGCTTAATCTAGAGGGTAGACACTTATTTGAACTCGGGGAGTAATAATAATAATAATAATAATAATAATAATAATTAAACATCTTACTCCGCTTTTGAATTTTTTCGTTTTAGATTTGACGTCTTTTAATAAATCGAAACCATCAGAATTGCTCTTAAGCAATTAAAAAGGGGGCAAATTGAGCTGCTCTTAATATGCATGGATGTGCTATGCTAAAAAGATATGGATGTGTTACATTACATAATCTATTATAATATAAGAGTGTAAAATATTCTTAGAATAATAATTAAAAACCTTAATTCATCTTTGTAATTAATCTCTTAATATTTAAATAAGTAAAAATTCAAATATATAAGTTACTTAATTATTATAATTAATCACATAAAGAAATATAAATCAAATTAATCAAATGCATTTTGTCCAAAGTCAAAATATATCAAATTCATTTTTCAATTAAAGAAATGTCATTTATAATTCTTTAAAACGAAACTGATGTTACAAATATTTTAGAAACTATGGAAACATCAATTTATGATGAGTAATATTAGGTATTAACTAATAAAAATTTAATCAACATCAGTTAATAATTTAAATTGAATGTTTTATTTTTTAAGATTTCGAATATTCTATTTATAAAAAAATATTTGTGGAGTTATATTTTTATTTGATTTTTAAAAAAATTTTTATTGTATGGTATAAGACATTTTGTTTTTAACGTTTTAGATGTTCTTCTTTTTAAGTCTTATTTTTTGACTAATTTGTTCGTTAAAAAAATATTAGTTACCTATAATTTTTCTTACGTCATATATATATATACTTTTTTCGAGACCAATATGATAATACAATTTGAGAACTTATACGATATATATGTAAATCGTACATATATAAATTTTATTTGAGAAATACGAGGGTTCACATCTGTATATTATTTTAATTTTTATGAGATATAATAAAATATGAAATTTGTAAAAAATATTTTATATCAATATCAATTTACATATGTATCGAATAACTTTTAATAAAATTTTGAAGAACAATTAATATTGGTATATACATAAAACACATAAACACATACTACTTAATCACTCACTCAAGTAAACAAAATTTATGTGTTTTGATGTATTTTATGTGTATACCTAGCACAATAGTTTTTAGAAATATATATGCTATTGATTGTAGCCTCTCCCCCTAATAAAAGCTATCCCATAAGTTTTTCTGCCACCCACATGAGAGATAGTTTTCTAACTTACAACCTTGTTCATGATTGAAACAGCACAAGCTTAGACCACAGCGCTGATTTCAGAATCATCAGAACAATCAATTTGATATTATTATTTGAGTGTCATCAATCATGGCAGATACGGTAACTAATGCAGCACTTGAAGCCAAATAAGTACTCTCAGTTCTTGCTTTTCCCTAGTCTCTTTGTTTGGTTGTTATTGTTTTATTTTATTTATTTATTTTAGAAAAAATTTTACAGATATATCTATCGCTTCCCTGTTTGATAATAGGGCGGTTAAAATGTTCAGGGATAGACCACTTACCTGTTCTAAATGAGCAGGTTTTTTTTTTCTTTTTTTAAAAAATTTTACACTAAATAGACTTGGCCTAATTAATCCAAATATTGTGAGGTCACCAAAAAAATCCAAATATTGTGCAAATGCTATTTATATAAAAAGAGAGGGATATTTACTAACTTAGCCTAATCCATTCACCGCTGGATAGGGACCATACAACTGATACATTATTACAGAGTTATCGGGCATCTGCAGGCAGATACAATTATACACTAGAAGGTACCATAAAGAAAATATGACAACAAGCTACACGAGTCATTTTGCAAGTTAAATGAGTGGCGTGTTTAATTTTTTTTTTCTTTTCATTTTTCAAAAAATCAGCAGTTTTTTTAATATTTTCCTAGATCATATCCAAAAACTAAATTCACATGCTAAAAGCCTTCATTTTTTTCAAGATTTTTTTACACTCAAAGTGTCTTTTATTTTCAAAATTGAATTTTTTTACCTATTAACTAAATAAACGAACTCATTTGACGTGTTCGATTATCCATAAATAATTCGAACTAAAAAAATTGATTAAAACATATTTAAATGGACCACGCACCCTCAGGTGGATCTAAATACAACATGACGAACTCATTTGAGTTGACCGCGTATTTGATAATAATAATAATAATAATAATGAAAAAGAAATGATAAATATAGCCGATATGCCGATACGGCTCTTAGGGTGCGTTTGGGAGAGATTGAGACTGGCGGATTGAAACTGAAAGATTGAGACTGAATTAAATTTGTTATTGTGTTTCGTTTAAAATTTACTAGGAGACAGAGACTGGGAGATAGAGATTAAATTAAGTTGATGGAGAAATGATAAAGTTTAGTAATGAAAACTTTAATGTTCAATGATGGTATTTGAATAGAAACAAGTTTTTAAAGTTTCAGTCTCAGTCCCTAGTCTCTCGGTCCCTACTATGCTGAGGTACTGAAATTCTGGGAACTAAGACTGAAATTTTAGTTCCAATTTCTGTCAACCAAATACAATACTGAGTCTCAGTTCCCAATCTCAATTCCAAGTCACCAGAAACAAACGTACCCTTAGATATGTGCATGGAGAGTGGGACATACTTTCCTTTAGTTAGAAGCTAGGCTTAACACTTACTAGTTATTACTACTTGCTACTTCTTTACTAGTAGTAGATATAGAGACGGTTGCCAAAATCTAAATGAATTGCTGGGAACAGAAATACAACCATAATCATGAAAGTGATGTTTTTAGTGGATTTAGAGTAAAATTGATCTATGGAGCAAGATTTTCAACAAAGAATAGAATCAGTGTTTGGTATGAAAGGAGCAAAGGAAATCAAGACCAGCCAACCCAATTAATGATTCAAGTTCACCCAACCACATTGAAGGGAGAGACATTAAAACCGGATAAACTAATTTGAGCATTGCATGTCTAAGTTGTGAACCATCAAAGTTTCTAAATGCAATCAGATGTTTGTTTGCATGATTTAAATCTTCTCATCCAATGGGGAAAAGGGTCATCATAAACTTATCAACTAGAGATACGTTTAAGTGTTAACTTATAAACCCATTTTTATTTGTTATTCTATTATGGCTATAGTGGTAAAAATATTTAGTGGACATCATTTAAGCTCCATGAAAAAATTCTGAATATGTAATTGTAATTATTTTAAATACATACTCGTATTTTCATTTTATAGATAGAACTTCAAACGTTAAAAAAATATTAGATTTTTTTGCCACTTAGCTTCTTCTTTTACTAGATAAGATGGATTATTGATTCTACCTTACGTGTAAGTTCATATTCAATTTTATAGTGATAGAAGTAATAAAAGATTCTGATAGTAATAAACTCTTCTTAACACCTTAATTCTTTTTCTAACTCTCGAATAAGAAAAATATTCAAATGTATTCAATATCTTGAATATCTATAATTAACAATCAACATTTTCTTTGTTAAAAATACTGAGAAAATAAATCATTTAAAGAAAAATTGGCATGAATCATTTAAAGAAAAATTGGCATGTTCCATAAAGAAGCAAACATAAAAAATATCGAAAAGTATAGGTAATCAATAATTTTCTAATCAACAAATTAGTCAACAAAAAATAGAAATCCGAAACTACTGTTTATAATCCATAATGAAAGCTATAGAACATCCGAAACATAAAGCAACCTCAGCTAATTTTATATTTTTTTAGAAACAGAACATCCGAAACTTAAAAATAGAACATTCAAAATATAAACAAATAGAACATTCAATTTAAGTTGTTGGCTGATGTTGGCTAAATTTATATTAATTTCCTAGCATGGTTGAAAAAATAAATAAATAAATAAATTGAAAGGAACACTATAATAAACCACAATAACTAACTGAAAACTTTATCAAGTGTTCCAATCTTCTATGCATTCCATTAACTTCAGAGATTAATCCAAAGTTCTCAACCATAGATGTATTTCTTTGTGTACAAAAAAATCATAGACATTATTATTATTATTAACACAAAAGATTTGGATTTTGCAAAATGATTTATATTCATGAGGCAAAAACCTTTCTCAGAAATCTCTTCAAAGAACACCCCAACAACAAAGATGAAGAAGAAGAAGAAGAATATGAAGTTTCAGAACCTGAAATTGAAACTGAATTATTATCATCATAATCATTCCTATTCTGACTCTCACTAATCTCATAACTGGGAGTACCAATAACAATCTCAACCACACCACCACGACCTTCATCATCATCACAATAATCATCATTCTGTTGATGAAGAGCAACAACGGGAGCTCTACAAATTGGACAATTGGAATGAGAACTTAGCCACATATCAATGCATTCCACGTGAAAAGCGTGTCCACACTTTGGCAACGTTCTTCCCACTTCACCTTCTTCGAAACCGCTCAAACAAATCACGCATTCTAACTCCTCTGCTTCTTCTTCTTCTCCTTCTTCTGGCTCTGTTTTCCTCTGCTTCTGTTCTTCGTACACAAACATGGGAATCGATGAAATCGTAGCGCAATCGAGTCCTTTGGTGGTAAATGGTGAGTCTTCTACGCGGAAGTGGTGGAACTGGAACTGGGGTGGACCTTGAAAGGCGGTGAGAGTTGCACGGCGGGGACGGCGATGGCGGGGAGATGGTTGGGGTGGTTGGGGAGAATGATGATGAGAGAGGAAGCATTTGGCGTAGAGGTGGAGAAGAAGGACGAAGAGGATTACAAGGAGAAGAGAAACAATGGCTGCAAGCATTATGGTGTTGCTTTTGTTGTTGTTGGAGGTTGGGAACGTGCTCTGAGCGAGTTGGCTCAGTGAGTTAGAAGGCGATTCGGGTGGTGAATCGTTTTGTGTTTGCATTTTTTGAAGAAGAGAAAGGAAGGGATTATGGGAAGGGAAGTGTGTGTGTGTGGTTTGCTTGAATGAGGCAAAAGGGTAGATTCTTGTGTTGGAAAGGTTTGAACTTGATGAACAATTCATCTCAGAATCTTGTTATTCTTCTTCTTTTTCTTGGTGTTCATGTTAATGATATATTCATTTTATTTTCCTTTCTGCAACTTTGATTACGTGAAAATGAAGTTGTTTGTACATAATATAGGAAGATATTCCGGTGTTTCGGGGTATCAAATGTTCCATTGATTTTAACTGTTAATCTTAATCATAAAGTCGTTGATATTAATAAAAAATATTTTATTATTGAAATCAATTTAAAATCAATGGTTAAAAGCACTAGAATATTTGATACCCCGAAACACCTGAATATTTTCCCATAATATATGATCTTTGTAACTCTTGTTTTGTGACTTGTGATGGTGGGAAGCTATGGTTATCTCAGTCTGAGTACATTATACATAAAAATAAATAAACACATAAATAAAAGCATAGGGCCAACCAAGTTTAGTTTTTGGAGTTAAAGGTCTAGAATGGTTAGTTTGCTAAAGTGTTTTTTTATTTTTTTTATCAAGTGCTCTGGTTCTCAGAAATTAAGAATCGTAATTCAAGAAACCAAGAAATTAATAAAATAATAGAATTTTACTTTTAGAAACTATACTTAACAAATGTTATTCGCATATATACTAAAATAATAAATTATTTTAAAGCAAAATAATCTTAACATGAAAATATTAATTATATTTTAAATTAATTTCACCCAAAACTATATATTTAATTATAAAATGAGTTTTTTTTATTGGGTCATGATAAAATATGAGTTTAGGTTGCACCGAATTTACCAGAACTTGGCTCGAAATTTACTCCAAGTAAAATTGACAAATCCAAATCTAACAAAATATGCTTTGGGTCCGGGCGTATGCATTAATCAGGTTAGATATATATTAAATTAAACAATCTAAAATAATCGCTGTATAATATATATTAAAATTTAAATAGATAATAATTAATTTTAATAGTTAATTTTAAGGTGTATATAACTATTTTTTTTATGTATTTATATATAAATATATAATAATATAAATTTAGTAGCTAATTTTCATTGTTTATTTAGTATTTTTTATGACAGTCATGTCATGCACTCTATACAACTAAGTATGGGTCTAATTTCTAAGAGATGATGAGGTTGTGGTACCAAATAGCAATTCAAGTCAAAGAAGAATCCCTATATTCAAGGAGCAAATGGATACTATAGTGTGAAACTTATTAAATATTGCAATTCCCTGTATTTCATCCAAATTAAATGTTAGTTTGTTGACATTAAAAGAAAAAGGCTACGGAACAACGTTAGAGAGCTCATTAGGGAGCCAATAATTGAGTTATCATTCATAACTCATATATTAATGATTAAGTTATCATCCAAAATTCATATAAATTATCATTCATAACAAATATTGGCTTTCTATTGATCATAATATGTTGGCTCCTTAGTCTTTTTCATATTCAAAATATGAATACAAATATCAGATAACTTTTACCTTACAATATAATGCTATATTTAAGAAATAAATAACCAAAATTCGTCTAACTATAAACGAAATTTTTTTTAATGAATGTTACATTTTTAGCTTGAACTAGATCTTCATCAAATATAAGAGATACGAGTAAAGAAACTGATGCATGGGGAAGGGGTAGGGGAACAGATATGAAGCACCCGTGAAGGCAACGGCAATAGCACGAGGGGTAGTTGTGCTTAATTTGATTATGTGTAGAATTTTTTTTTAGAATTAATTATCAGAAATAACTATGAATGATTTCAAAATCCACAAAAATAATAATAAAATATTTAAATGATAAAAATACTTATGAAAAATTAAAAATTATGATAAAAATATTCAAAAATAATTTTTGATGAATTTCATGCTTAGTTAGTAATATAATATTTGTGTATTTTTGTCATAATTTTAAATTTTTTATGGATATTTTTTGTCCTTTGAATTTTTTATGGATATTTTTATCATAATTTTAAATTTTTTATAAGTATTTTTGTCATTTGAATTTTTCATGATTAGTTTTTCCAATTTTATAGTATTTCATGGTTATTTTGTGTAGTTAACTCTTTTATATATATATATATATATATATATATATATATATGTGAACAAATAGTTTTGGCCAACTAAGTCCAACTAAGTCATTTATTTTTATGCTAAACTAGATTTTTACTCGCGCTAATTTGAAGTTGGTTTTCTTTTATAAAAAAATTGTGGTATTTTTGGAGAATATTGATTAAATAAAAGTATTAATTTTGTGAATAAAGAAATCACTAATTAATAAAGATGATAACATTTGTGATGTTTTTATTTTCATGCATGTGGATATGTATTACTTTGAGAAATGAAAATGTCTAAAGTACTAAATTTGTAAAAAAAGATATATTGAAGTACATAGTTTGTGTTCCTATTTTTTCTTTGCTCTCGGGGTCCTTTTTTTTTACGTGGCTGTTTTTTTTTTGGGATGATTGTCTGCCTTTGTTGAGCTTGAGTGTTTGTTTGGCGTAGCCTTTGTTCATCATGACCTGTTTGTTCCTGATTACGGTACCACTTTCAGTTGTTGGTTCATTTGTTCTCATGGTTTTGAACATTTTCATTCGAAATGTAGTTATCGGTATCAGATCTTCATCGGATGATATCTATGTCGGTGACTCTGGTTCCTGTTTAATGAGCATAATTTTGTTATGATAGAATTTGAAATGATAGAATTTGGCCTAGAGAACAAGAAGTTTTGAACGTTTAAAGATTCAAGAAAAACTTTGAAAATTCTGCAGTTTTAGACAATAAACGAGTTTTGAGCATTGAGAGTCAACTCGTAAGTTTTAAAGTCGATTCGAAATAGAGAAAAGGCCAAGTTCAATCATTCTGTTACTCAGGGAATCGACTCTAGCCTTTTAGAGTTGACTCGCCTGAGGAGATTTCTATTTCAAATATTTTTCAAGAGTTTCGAGTCGACTCGAAGGGATTCAGAGTTGATTCATTTGTGGACAGAAACGAATTTGGTTTAAAAACGTTGCAAGGAGTCGACTCGGATGAATTTGAATGGACTCGACCTTAGAAAATGAATCTCAACGAGTCAAGTGAGTTGACTCAGAAAGACCCAAAGTCGATTCACAGGAGTGCATATTCGAAAAATTGGGCATCTAATCCTCACAGAGTCGACTCTTACTCTTCAAAGTCGATTCTATGACTAAGAACTTTGGTTTTAAATGAATTTAGATAAAGAGAAGAGCCCTTCACACCCCCCTCATGTTAAAAATTACATCTCATGTATAGTGTGTTACCTTGAGAGAGACCTTTTTGTATGTATTGAATGAATTTCCAGATACAGTCCTCTCAAGATGTATGATGAATGGTACGTGAGTCGGGAAGTGAAAAAGGGGATCTACGAGATCAACCTCCCTGCTTCTGACCATAGCGGACTCTCAGTCATAACAAGGTGCTTAAGGAACGCCTATGTCGTGAAATATCGACACATGATGATCACATGGAAAACCCCAATTATGATATTGAGCAAAGAGTTGGGGCGTAATGTAGCGTTCGTGGGGAAGTACGTGCTGGGAGTGATTCGGGATATATACTGGATCGGTCGGGTTGGCTAAGATAACCGACCAAATGAGCTCATTTAGCCATAGGAACAGACACACATCATAGCTCATTTGTATTGTAATGAATGTTTGTGTGAATTGTGTGTGATTGTGGAACCGTGAAACTTAGAATGACGATAAATTATGGGTGAAGGGATTAAACTATAAAAGAGCTACGGGATGGTTAGAGGAGTAAGAGGATTTTAATGGACTAAAGGGGTAGTACCCGTAAAACTAAATCAATGATAAGTAGAAAGGGTTGTGTGCTACGAAGTGCAAGAATAACTTGAGAAAAATCCAAGAGTGTGAGTAGGATTGCCTTGGTAATTCTGCTAGTTTATCTTTTGCAGTATCGGTGCCTTTACCGTACTGAGGATTCAGTGATTTATGATTCTCACTCGTATTTGTTCACATGGTTTTCAGATGCAAGTTCTTATTTAGAATGCATGCGAAGTAACGTTTATGCTATAAAGAGTTTTCAATGTCTCTCCACTGTGTCGTACCAATCCATTATAAGTGCATGGAGGATTAGAAAATGTACGTAGATAGAGTCGTCGTTATTTGTAGTGTATCTGTGTGTAAGCCTAAACTTTGCAGGCCAATGTTAGTGGTCCAAGAACCTTTGTAAACTGGTATGTTTTTAATAAAAGTAAGATTAAACCTTATGATGTATGGCTCTATCTTATTATAAAATTGTAGTTATCTTGTTTAGAGGTTTAGAATGGTCTGTTACTATGTTTAATAATAATAATTCTAGGTATACAAGTGATAGAACTAACCAAGTTCAACCAAGCTTTTTTTTTCATGCGCCTTCAATTTGCAGTACATAAACAATTAAGAAGAAGAAGAAGACGAAGAAGAAGAAGAAGATGTTGATGTTGATGACGGAGAAGATGAAGAAGAAGAAGAAGAAGAAGAAGAAGAAGAACAAAAAGATGATGGTGACGATGATGATGATGACGACGAAGACGACGATAACGACACCGAAACTGATACAACAACAACAGGAAGGAAAATGAAGAAGACGAAGACGTGAGCGTGTGTTTGAGTTGGTTATTGAAAAAGAATATTTACGTTTTTCGTGAGCGTGTGTGTACACTTTTGATGAGTGTGCTTCTAGTTTTGCTCAAATACTTAATTTGAATTTGGTTAATGATTTTACTTTTTTAAATAGTATGATTGAATAATAATAATAATAATAATAATAATAATAATAATAATAATAAAATCCCGAGGCAGAGACCTTATGAAGTCATGGATTGAAGAAAATCAAATATTTGTTATGACATGTAAATTGGGACCAAATCTAAAGTCAATATTTTTTTTGGTGACTTCTAAAGTCAATATTGAAGAGGCTCAAGCTTTTCCAACACAATTTCTTATACACAAGCACAACTCATAATTTTTGTTCTTTTCTATGACTTTTATGCACTTATTTAATAAAGACTGTCAGTACTCAATACTAAATAAATTTAATCTTTATATTTATTTTTACTTTTTTAGGTTTGGTGGGGTTTGTGGTGGGACATCCCAATTGTTGTTTTAAAGAGATCAGTAGTGTGTGTTCAGGGGTCCCATGTGAATGGAACCAGACACTATTAGGTATTAGCCCCTTTTTTATTTTATTTCTTATTTTTATTTTTCTTACCATCCTAGAGATACTAGTCCACTATAGGAGGGGGGAGCCTAGACTTAGATCCTTGAATAGATTCCACCATATTTTGCCGCATGTTTCCGGCGATGAATGCAGTGAACCCTTTATCTAGGTTTCGAGGAAATAATATAAGTAATTAGGAAAAATTTGGAAATCATATATACTAATTTTAAGTGCATTTTGTACTAAATTTTTGTATGCAAAACACTATTTGAGGATATTTTAAGTTACAATTTCACTAAAGCTATTTAGATGGGTTTGGTGTCCCCACGAATTCAGCTGTTTAATTGAATTATTTAGGTCACTAAGGTTAAGTTGAATAGATTAAGTATTATGAAACAAAGTGATAATATCTGTGTTAAGTAATTTTATCATTTTTAATGTGTATTTTTTATTTGATTAAATTAACTTATAAGTTTTTTGAGTTTTATGAAATTTTCAATTAAGTCTCTATATTTTTTTCTTTTAATTAGGTCCCTATGTTGTTTTAAATTTTATAATTAGATCCCTATCATGACAAAAACGTTAGAATTAATGAAAGATTTCATTTCTAAATTGAAGATATCACAAAAGTTAATGGCTAACTCGCTAAATATGTCATTTCTCTCTATTTTAAAATGATAAAATAAATATTTTTCCTCTTCTTTAACATACATTAAGATTCCTAAATATATGTGACTTTAATTCATGCAAGTTGAAAATATTTTTAAAGAATATTGAAAGAAAGATAAAAAAAAATATATTTAAATGAATATAAACCTCATGTAAAATATAAGACACAAGAATAATAGATACTAATAATTGATATATACTAATAACTAATTTTGTTGTGCAAATAATGTAACCTTGATTTTTATCCCGGTCTATTTTAGGCAATTTAAGGCACAATGAAACAACATTTTGAAAGAGAGTAAATAGTGGTGAATTAATTCCTTTACATTGTTTATTTCAGTGCTCATAGGGAATTAGAATTATAATTCTTCCGGCTAATTATCCTTCAAATGTTTAAAATGATAAAAAAAAAAATCAAAAAAAAATTTCTATTTAAATTTAAAAATTAAAAGAATAGGTTAGGATTTCAAATCATTTTTCTATTTCAAATATTTGGTTGAAAAAAAAAGGTTCGTCTATCAAACAGGACTGTTATTTTTTGAAGGTGCATTTAAAAGAGAGATTAAGATTGGGAGACTGAGACTGATATTGGAAGACAGAAATTGAATTAAGTTTGTTTATTATTTTTTGTTTAAATTTATTAAGAGATAAATACTGGAAGGTAGATATTGAATTAAGTTAATAGAAAAATAACAAAGGCTAATATTGAAAACTTTAATGTTATGTGATGGTATTTGAATAAAAAATATTAAAATTTCAGTTTCAGTCCCTAGTCCTCCAGTCCCTCCTAATTGGAGGTACAGAAAATACAGGAATTTTGGAGACTGAGACTAAAATTTTAATTCTAATCCGTATCCAATAAACATAATACTGAGTTTTAATCTTTCAATCTTAGTCTTAGTAGCAGGAACCAAATCTAATTTAGAAAATTATTAATGGCGTATTTAGAAACTACAAGGAATTTGTTTTTATTCTGATTTTTCTTTTGCTTTTTTTTTCTCGTTTTACGCACCACCTTGTTGCATTGAACTAGAGAATATATATAATCATAATTTACGTTCATTCTTCTTTCTCTAAAAAATTGGGAGAGAATACACTTGGTTAATTAGTTTCTGGACAATTTACCCATATAAAAGAATCTGGCATAAAAATGATAAAATTTCCTTAAATGAAGAAGTGGGTTCAATTTGTCCTAATTTTAATTTATGTAATCTGTGATAGAATAAGTTGTATTACGATTTACACATAATCTATGAATATCGAAACACATAATACGCTGCACCTTACAAGTATTATATTCAAAGAGTAATAAATTTAGGGTCCAACTCCCAAGTGGGCCTCCCGACACGGGGATATAGGTCGGGAACTCTAACAAACATTCATTAACTGGTTCCCCATCCATGGAAAAACCAAGCTGATACGCAATGTCCTAGAATGTGACGGTGCACTTCCCCCACGATATATAGAACATATGTGCGCCTTAAGACGCCACCTCTTGACGAACATGCTAACCGGTGGCTCATCCACTTTGAACCAGTGTTGGTTAACGCGTGCTAATGGCAGCAATCTATCCATCTCCAAGTGCGTCTCTATTCATGGATCTAAATCCATCTGCTACTGTCTGTGCACACTTAGAACACACTTCGTGTGCTGCAGAAAAATAAAAAACATTAACAGAAGATGACAAGTTCAAATCATAACCCAGATAACTTAAAATATTTAAAGAATTTTCGGCCAAAATTAATTAATAAAATAATCTCACATAGTTTTGAATTTTTAAAATTTTAAAACAAAATTCTAGTAAAATAAATTTTATACAAAATTTTTTTTATAAATTCCAATCTAACATTCACAAATACTGCGCAACAACTATTTATGATCCTGAAATGTACAAATATCTAATTCGACGTACTCAATAATCTAATCTAGTCAAACTAACTACACATTGATTAATCCTAATCTAACATACCCATAAATCTACTCAAACTAAGTACACATTGGTTAATCCTATCCTAATCTAACATACTTATAAATTTACTCTAACATATTGGTAGTCTAGTCTAACACAAGTAGAATTATAATAAACTCAACATTGACATTGACATTGTGGAATGTGTGGGCAACACGGTCAAAGCGGTACATCACTCTTGCTACTGCCGCTGCTGCGTTTGCAATTTGCTCCTCCATCATGACCATTTATTCTTCAAATCCAAACAAAATTCTATCAACCCTTCCAAATTCTCTCAAATCCTCTCGACTCAAACTCAAACACAATGTGTCAAATGAAGCCATTAGACGCTGCCGTGGATTTTAAACGCAACTTTAAACATAATCCGTGGCAGCCAAATACAGATTCATCACCACATAAATTACATAATCCGTGGCGGGCTAGCACGAATTTCGTCTTCAAAAACGAATCATATGTGGCAGACCATCACAGCTTTGAATTTCCAAAAACGAGTATTCCTTGGAAGAGCAGCACGAATTTCGACTTTCAAGAACCTCATATTCCATTGGAACCTACAATGGATTATGTGTAAATGTTAAACCATTGGAGGGTGCCATGGATTACATAGTTTTGTTTTAGGACAAATTGATCAAGATTCAACACGTAGGACAATTTAATCAATTTTTCCCCAACATCATTTATTCTAGTAAATTGCCCTTAGTTTTTTTTTATGTTGATTTGCAAAATTGTTTATCATATATTATAACTTCATAATTTTGGTATCCTGAAAGTAAAAACCCCACAGAGTAATTTGCCTAGGATTGCTCAAACTCATATAAATATTTATAATAACAAAACAACATGATCTGTCTCTCAACAAAGATACTATAACATAATCTCACTATAATTTTCTCTCAATGATAACACTATATGAGAAGAAGAACAACACTACAACAACAATATATATCTACTCTCTATTAACTCTCTTAATAGAGAGGAAGTGAATACTCTCTTCATAACCACCTTACATTTGTTAACTCCACTTAAAACTAAAACATGAGCCTAAACCTCTATTTATAGGCATACATTTCTTAATGACTAAGAAAACTTATATATGAAGAAGTAAATTCAAACTTGAACTCTTCTTATTTCTTGATGTTTCTTGAATCTTCTAGAATACATAGTTTCAGTTCAATTCAAATTTCTCTGTTAACTTCAATTTGAACTTTTCTTTTTTGACTTGACTTGAGATAATATCCAAATTCAATTTGATAACTCATCTTCATGAAAACTCTAGAACGCAAGTTGATTTAATTTCCAACATTGCCTCCCTTAAATCAAGCTTGCATAATTAATCATTCTAAACATCTTCTTTAAATTGTAAAATAAATCGAACTTAATAACTTCATAAACATATCTGCAAATATCTCTATCAGCTACCATATATCATTCTTCTCGATGGCTTGAATCTCCTAATCTGTTGATTTCTTCGTTGGTTCGATCGTTATCATTATTGCCGACTTCATAATCTACTAATCTGGCAGGTAGTCTCCGCTCTCTTTGAGGTCTTCTAAATGATTCCGGTTGATCAATTTTTGGTGGTTGTCTTTCTTCTTCTTCTCTTTAATTTGTTGTTGTATGAGTTCTTTCCAATACTTCTTGTTACTCTGTTTTGATCGAAAGAATAGCCACGATCTCTTTTCAACAATCATGACTTGGTTCAGCATTATGTTGAATACTCTTATCTCTGTTGATGATTCCTTTCCTCATCCAACAAACTCTGGGCAATCTTCTTTTGACTGCAATTCTGCATATCTTCGTAACTTTGTTGTTACCACATATGGTTATATCTCGTCAGCATCATGTGAATAACTCTTCTCCACTACCATTTGTTGTAGCATCAATTGAACATTCTTCTGAGTTGCAACATCAACTCCTCATAAACTTACTTCAACAAGGCTTTTGTTTTTAAGCCTTCTAGTGGGTAGACGTTATCTCCCAACAGCTTTGGTCTCCCATTTTGGAAACCTTACTATCATGGCTATAATAAGCCAACATGAGAATCACTATTCTCATCATCTCTCGAGCAAGCGTTCTCTTGCTCCACAATTTTTTTTAACAAGAACTCTCTTGTTTTTCACACAAACCCTAAGTGAGAACGTTAATCTCACAAATTCTTCAACACTTCATCAATTGACGCTAAATTGAATTTTACCACACCTCACATACTCTTGAACACCAGTCGCTGGACTAACCAGCTCTGATACCAAATAAAAGTAAAAACCCCACAGAGTAATTTGCCTAGGATCGCTCAAACTCATATAAATATTCATAATAACAAAACAACATGATCTTTCTCACAACAAAGACACTATAACATAATCTCAATATAATTTTCTCTCAATGATAACACTATATGAGAAGAAGAACAACACTACAACAACAATAGATATCTACTCTTTATTAACTCTCTTAATAGAGAGGAAGTAAAGACTCTCTTCATAACCACCTTACATTTGTTAACTCCACTTAAAACTAAAACATGAGCCTAAACCTCTATTTATAGGCATACAATTCTCAATGACTAGGAAAACTTATATATGAAAAAGTAAATTTAAACTTAAACTCTTCTTGTTTCTTGATGTTTCTTGAATCTTTTAGAATATAGAGTTTTAGTTCAATTCGAACTTCTCTGTTAACTTCAATTTGAACTTTTCTTCTTTGACTTGACTTGAGATAATATCCAAATTCAATTTGATAACTCAACTTCATGAAAACTCTAGAATGCAAGTTGATTTAATTTCCAACATATCCTCCTCGATACAGATGTAAAAGTGTACAAAGATAAAGATATAATGATAGTTGTTAATCTTCTATATATATGCACATGCAAAAGTATGCCACTTAAAATTAACCATAAAATTTAATGTATTTGTATATCTGTATCATTGAACATTTGAACATTAAAATTTACCCATAATTTTTTGTAATTATCTTTCACCTTTAACCGAGGTATAGTTTAGGCTCGTGAACTATGATGTAGCGTTGTCCAAGAGTACTAGTGGTGTCTGTTGCCAACGTTTTTATGATGTAGAAAGGCCATGGGGTCCTAAAAGTAATTGGCACTGTTCCAATACACACCTCATAATTCATTATTTTTTAGGGTATGTAAATCATTGCGCATGTTTCTTGTTTCTCCTCAAAAGAATATTTTCAATTTTAGCTTTTACTATTCCGTCACTCTCCAATGATATTAACAATGTATTTTTTAAACCAACATGGTTTGCTTAGATGATTAGCTCACTCGTCTATTGGAACAAGTATGGAGAAATTCAGCAACTCATTGACCGGCGACACCCCTTAAGCAAACTCAGATCCTCGGCAAATTAATTTTAAAATGTTGGATTAGAGAATAATGTGAGAAATCAAACAAAAAATATGACATTTTGTAAAACATACATAAAAGCAAATACAGATTCCTACAGTATTCGCAATTGTTAATCTCAATGCAGGGCCATCTTTTCCTTAAGACCAGCTTAAGATTTTGATTATACCTGTTAATTTCTTGAGAAAAATTTTCAACTTCATTCAGAAAATAGTGTAAAAATTTGTCAGTTTAGTAATGACTATGTACATTATCAATTGATCGAAATATTTCATTAGTGACTAAAATATTACATAGTAGAGTAGTACATAACACAAGTATCAATTTCTGTTTGCTAATTTCTTTTTGTAAGTCCTTCTAATCGCAACTTGAATATTATGCCTTTTTTTTTCCCTGTTGATACACTATATACTTTGATGTTAGATGCCAGCATAACTGCTCCCTGTGATAATCCAACCATATATATTGTATGCACTTTTTTTTCATTTAATAATGTTCATAAAAATGAATAAAGGGGGTTTGAGATAACAACATTTACATTGTATTCAACATTTTTTTTTTCATCCTATCAATAAAAGGGTGTAAAAAAAAGAAAGAAAAAAAAAGGAAAAGAGAGAGTGAGAGAGAGAGAAATCCAAACAATGATGAATTTACTTCAATTTGTTTCCTTGCACTCTGACTTTCCTCCTCTTCAATCCATTAGTTTGTATCTTTTCTCTTGAACACCTGTAGCTCCCAAGTTAATCTCTATTATGGTATGTAGTGGCATCTGTAAATGAGCAAACTTCACATTAGATATCTAGTTGCATTCTGGTAATAACCTCTTTTCTACCAAAATAACCATTTCTCTTGCAATATCATCATCAACCAAAAACACAGAATAAAACGGTCTTTGAGAATTTGAAAGCGATAAATTCATCTCCTCGCCACTTAAAAATAGCAAATAGTTTACGTGTACATATTTTGTACTAAAGTAAGGACTAGTGTCAACGCTTTTCAAATAGAGAGACAAATTTGTCCACCATATTTTGGGGCTAGCGACGAGATTGCTTTGCTGTCAAACAAAAATGACGTGCACACAAAAAATAAGTCAGCATCCGTTGTTTAACTCATTTTTAATGTGTACTTTGTATTCTAATATGACTTCTATTCGGATGCCTGATATGGTGACTGATTCTTCGGGTACATGTAGCATGGTTGGAATCCAAAGTAAGCTTTACAAAGCTCCTCTATTTTAAACTCAAGCATGATAATAAAGTTTCTCAAGAATGAAAATTTTCGATAAATGTACTTGAGTTAGCTCTTAAATACTAGCAATGAACTCAACATTTTCATAGGTTACCTCAATATGTGGAATTTCTTTCAATGGCCTATCTGTAAAATAAGCATATAACGCCCTTAATACTGCCTGCAATGAGAAAAACAATGAAGAAAACCAAGGATTAAAAACTAGACAACCATGGTGCCTTAATAATAAAGATACATAAATTTACTTTTCAAAGAGTAAAACCTGGTGAGATACAACAACAACAGGCGATCGTTGTCGCTCAAGCTCGATAATTACGGGCTCTAACCTGCATTGTTATTGAAACCTGAGTTATATATAAAAGATGAAGGTAGTGGTTAGGAGGTAAATAATGTTGGAAGGTGCATTGTATCAACCTCTGAATGACATCTAAGTAGGACTCCCCGCGAGGATAACGGTACCTAAGCTTGTCTTTTTTACGAGCTCTGCAACAAAAGAAGCAAAAGATGGACATAGCTTAGTTAGATGCGGATTTTAAATCTGAAAGTATCAAAGGCTACCATGTGACATACTCATATTCCTGTGGCATGTTCTTCTTTATTTCTTCATATGTCATCCCATCACACACCCCGGCATCTATCTCATCGAGTGCACGCCATTGTATCTAACAAACAAATACAGATAGTAACAGAACCAACAATATTAATGTGCAAAATCGCCAAATGCTTCGATGGTTTGACGTCATGATTGTATGCAGCCATAAGTTTAAGGACGGTACTGACCTTCGGAAGTCCAACAATTGGAGCTGCTGTCAGAATTGTGCGCTGCAATGTACTAGTCCATATCTATGCACCAACATCAACCTCTTAATAGAATTGGATTCCACAGAGAAAGAAGCAGATATTGAATCGATACAAGTGAAAAGTCTTACCGATGCAGCTCTTTCCGATTTGAGACGCTTTTCAATAAATTTCGCAAGCTTCTGTTTATAAAGTTCTCCGGTCTCACTGATGAAGGAAATTGCATTGTGTTCCAATTAGTCAGCAAGAAGTTCACAATAATTTTTCTCAGAGAAACCAGATTTCACACCATGTATAGTTCACACAAAAGAAGAAACACTTCAATATAGAGAAACTATGTCTATTTTGCCGTCTATCATCGCAAGACACTCCTTATAATCATTTTCAAATTAAGTGCTGCAACAAAAGAGCTATTTGCTCTCTCAATGTTATGTTATAGGAGTGGTCAGTGTCATATCACGTTTTACAATTATAATTTTCTAACAAGTCCTCTTTTAATCACAAGACAGAAAACTTAATTGTGGCTTCTTTTCCTTTAGCCTATTCCTCATTAATGTTGACATGAAACTGAATAGGAACAGAAGAGACCAAATATGAGAATATACCTTAATGCAGGATCTCCTCCAATTCTGCCTCTCACATTATCCTGACTTTCTCCATGCCGAGTAAGTAAAATTGGGCGCGACGTAAGGTGTGTATTCACCTGCAAGAACTCAACAAATTGACAACAAAGTTACAAGTGATCAAGTAGCATCTGCAGGGTACAATTATCATTAATCTTTTTAATCATAAAGCCCTAAAAGACTAGAGAGAGAGAGAGAGAGAGCTCAATCATTAATATTCGGTCAAATTCTTTATTAAAGAGAAGCAACTTCATACCACAGTAATAATGACAATAAAAAGGACAAGGAAGATAAACAAAAACAAACCTCCTTCAAACCCCCAAACAATATTAAAATGGTAATGCGAAGGGAAAACGATGAATTATATCTCTCACATAAATGCCTTTGGGTTTGAATATTCAACTTCCGGTAAAAGAGTAGAACGACAGTAGTCGAACCCCGATGCATGTAGTCATAAAGGCTTTAATACGTAAACTGATTCTCTCAAATGCATAAGCTGTTGCCAAATGACACGTGATTGGTAGTTAACTAGTTATATACTCATCTCTAAGACTATGAAACCCCTAGACAGATCTAAGAGAGACACCCTTTTAAAAAGTTCACATGCTTTAATGGGAGGCAAGCACCTACTCATATCTCAAAGTAGCTATACCTGAAGAGATAACTGGAGCAGATGTTGTATTATTGCCACAAAATTTTTTATTCTTAGTAAAAGTTTAAGACTAATCAAAATATGGTCCAAGATTATAAACCTCCACACCTAACGATCCCCGAAAATAATTAGACCAAAAATTCCATAAGACATTTGCACCAGAAGTGTGATGCATAAAATGATACAGAAAAAGGTTGAGTTTGCACCAGAAACACATTATTAGTTAACTAAATCAATTGTTTTGATTGCCTTGCGTAAGAAGCATTGATAATAATCATACACTTCGAAGAAACTTACCAAGAAAAAGACGATTCGGCCAGGAAGGTAGCCACCGATATTATTCACCTACACAAAAAAGATAGAACCTGAGGAGGAGCCACACAGTATACCATAGTTCTACATGGCTAGAGAAAATGATACCGAGCTATTAAAATTTCGAAATCCGTGGTTTTACGTCTAGTTTAACCATTAGAATATCTCAAGTTTTACAAACCCAAATACAAACAACATAAATTCAAATATTTCTGATTACAGCTACAATTAGTAAATGACAATAAACATGTAAAACGAGTAAGCATGGCATAACAATGACTAAAAAAATTTGCATAATTAATGGCTAAACTTACTTGTATCTGCCCACCACGTCCACTGGCCATGTCAATCATTTTGATGTAAGATCCTTCTTCCACAGTCTCATAAACCTGATAACATGAAATCAACATTAATCCACACAACCATTGAACAATCATTAAAAAAGTATATTTGAAAGACTTGCCTTCTCATAATTGGCTACACGACTTTTAAAGTCTCGCAGTCCAGCCTCAAAATCTGACCTGCAAAAGAAATCTTATTGCATATGTAACCACACACTCAAGATAAATGCAATGACTGTGAAGGAGGCATTACACTTCGGCATAGTCAGGACTTTGCTGAATTTTAAGGCGTATATTCCTTTCAATTATGTCTACATCATTGCATATCGTTTCCAGGAAGATAATCTGTTTGAACAATTAACACAAAGGTGAATCAGACGAGTCTGTAAATACTGGTATATCGGTAAGGACACTTCTAGAGTCCCACAGTAATTTATCATTTTTATATCATATAATTAGCAATCCCAAAATGTTATTAACTATTAAGTACCTTGCATCTTCCTTCAGCCAATTTCATCAGAATTTTTCTACGCTCCTTGTTACTGTTTGTGGCATCAAATATTCCAACCTATATATCCCAATTAAAACTTTATGAAAAAATAAAATAAATAAGGAATAAAATTAACTAATTTGTCGTACAAGAATGGACTTACCTGACCACCTTCTTCAAACCAAGATATCATATCTTCAAATGCCAGCTTTGCTACCTAGTGGTAAATGATATAGAACCAGAATCACCCACGACAAACCATATATTTAAAATATAAGAGTAAAACACTTTTTTTTAAGGTTGATGCATGTATTTTCTTTTTGATGTCCTGTTCTTCATTTGCTGATATTACCATTAACAACATCATTCAAGAAAAACCAAAGGTTAGAAGTAGCTTTTCTATTGAGAGAAATGGTGTTTCCTAGATAATATCTGTCAGTATGAAGTATTTACTTTGGATTCTTATTTTATTTTCAATTTTTCATGGGTCATAAATTAATCTTTGTTGCCATTCTATAAATGATATTAGTAATTTAATTGCAGTATGGTTAGAAATCTCTTAAAATCTCTAGCTAAAGAAATATGATTCAGAAACAATACAGTAATCAAGGTCATCCATCAATCACAAAACAATTCTACTACAAAAGATATTAAGTGGTAGCTACATAAAAATGAAAAATTGCTAACTTTGGATATCTTAAAATATAGTTTTGTTGAAATTAATATGATTTTACAAATTATAGAAACAATGTTATCATAATCCTTTCTTAGAATGAGCAGTAACCCAATCATATGCAACCAACAGATTTTACTCCCATGTTTAATGTTCTGAAATATAACTGGCCAGAGTAGTTAGTTACCTCGTTCCGCGCCTCCATGCCTTGTGGATTGTCAGCTCGAAAGAAATCGGCAGACTGCATGTGCATGGGAGAATATGACAGGGATTTAAAGTTTACTAAAACAACATGACAGTCTAAAGTAATATAATTTCAAGAGTGAGAATAATGTTTCATTATGGAAACTGTGTGCCCCATTTTGATCAGATAGAGTAGCAAGATTTTAAAGTTGATGTGTTTGCAAAGTACAAGAGATGTATTATAGCATTAGTGAATGCTGATATTAATGTTAAACAAATTCATTCTTAGGCTCTTCTACCAGTATTCATTTGACTGAGGTCGAGTTTGCTTCACATTTCCACCAATGGGATTTCATTTGAAGGGTGTTTTGGAATTGTAAAAGCTTCTTGTCAGTCACATTACTTAATGCCGTAATCTTTCAAGTCAATTAGCTTGTAATCTATCATATGTTGACTATTTGAAGCCTAGTTGATCTTTCGCCATGCAACATTAACTATTACGTATTAAGGATTTCAGGTAGCCATAATTTTAACCACACTTATTTTAAGGATTTCCTTCAGTTCAGTTTTGATGAAAAAATAATTATCCAAACCCATTTTAGGCACAAAATCATACCCCTGAACACAATTCTCTCCGATGGTAATGTATACCAAATTGAAGTCTTGAGCAACGTTATTACTCTTGGATGGTAAAGTTTGTCAAATCAAAGCCCTGTGTCAAATGTTTATAGAAGGGTGTCAAATCTAACATGTGACAGTGTGGTGTCTTGGCATGAATGTGTGTGGAATTACTAGTCCTGCTAAAAAAGGACCTCATGAATTTTTGTTTTATTGTATCATCATAATGAAAAATGAGTGTCTATCCCTATATGTTTCTCGCTAGATAAATATTATAAAGACTGCAATCTCTAAAGAGAGAATTCTTGATATTGGTATAATTTTAACCGACCATATCGTCTTCCCCAATATGAACCATACGAATTCAATTTTTTTTCAGGCCTTATGACATGAAGTTTATACATTTCACAAGGAAATTGGGATATATACACCCAAAAAGAGGGGGGAAAGGGAGAAAATAATGCAAAACACTCGAGAAATTTTGTACCAAAAAACATTCTACAGATACAGATTGTACATAATCAGTTAAATTAATGATATACCTGATTAGCTCCATGCTTAAGGCGACGATACTGCAAATCAAAATGTAGGGTGTTAACATTCATATATGTCATTTTCCACTAGATGTATATATGTAAGCCCGTTGATTTCAAAAAAGAGTCATATCTAGAATGAGACCAACCTTGCCAACATTGAAGTGTTTGGTCTCATGACCTAACCAGCGAAGATATCTTGTAAGTTTTCCTGCGGTGTAAGTTTTACCTCGAGCTGGTAGACTCACCTAAGTAAACAAAACTAGGTAGAAATTAGAATGATTTAATTTTGCATATCATAATTTATGAATAACGACTCCAAGAACTAGACTAATACCATGACAATTGCCAAATGTCTATCCTCCTTAGGACCCAGCATCTGATCGGCAACCGCACCGGCTGCAACTGCTCCAGCAGCAGCTGGAATTGAACTCTATAGGAGAAAATAATAGTAATAAGCAATTGAGCAGAAAGAAAAAATAAATTTAAATATCACCTAAGGAATCAAAATCCTTCATACAAACCTTGGCGTCAGTATCCAAACCAATACTAGAGAAATTGCTAAAACTAGAAGATTGTAAAAGTCTTCTTCGTCTTGGAGAACCAACACCTCTATCAACAAGACCACCCTTATGGCCATCTTCTTTATGCATAGATGAAAGTGTTACCATTGATTTAGATTGAACCAGCCCCGGACTTTTATACAACTTACATAATAAATCTTTGATGCTAGACTCCGTCTCCTGATTGGAACATAAGCATAGCCGATATTAGTATGATATATTGTACAACCAATAGTAATTTTACAAGTTCTTTTACTATCGAAAGATGAATAATATTCTCTACATAAATCCTTACCGGTTCATGCTGATCAGTAGGAGAATTTTCATCACTGAATGAATGAGAAGCACTGCAAGGTCCACTACTGAGTGACCTAGGTTCTTCTGTTAAGTTAGCAGCATATACAACATCTGGATCCACAGAACCCGAGGGAGCTGGTACGACGTAGTGCTCAAGGTCAAGCTCCAAACTCGGGGAAGAAGCACTCTGAATTAAAAGAATAAAATTAAAGAATAAAGTAAAAATTAAGCATGAATGTCCATTGTAATGGTTTGCCAACAACTTCTGCCGAAATAAACTAACCATAACTTGGGGGTTTAAATAAAGGAGAGTAAATGAAAGCCATCAATCATGAACGGAACACTCATGATAGATGGCAACATAACCTAAGAGACAGAAATTCACTATAGTAGAAAAAAACCAGACTAGTCACTTGGCCCTTGACAATTACAATCCGACAACTTCGGGAGAAAAATATAACATCATATCTCTATGGACAGAATGTAAGCTATAATTGAATGGAAATAAAGAAACTCCTGAATTCTAACAGAGCCCACACAGGTAAAGGAGAAATGAATTGACCAACCAGTAACCATTTTATGATTATATCACAGGCATACTAAAAGAGTGTATACATCTGTGTGTGCAATAAGAGAGGGAGAGCCGAGGAGAAAGCTAGTATATGGAAGATGCCAAGATCCTAAGCACCTATTTGTATTTACTCTAAATAGTGTAGTAGAGCACCATGAATATCTATAACATAATATATTAAATAAAAAATAGAAAAGAACGCAGTATTTAGAATAAGGAAATGAAAAAGGAAATAAATTTCTTACAGAAAACCTTATTCACATATCATGCACCAAAGCAAAACCACATTTCCCAAGAAGGAAAAAAAAAGGTAACAGATATTTAGAGTCCAACCTCACCACCTGTATGATGTTCAGAATCTATGCTGATATCAGGTATGCCGCGTACAGCTGAACGACGAAATTGCCCCTGATAAGCCCTCCAACTAGCTGCAAGGTCATATGGGGAAACCCTGCTTGATTCAACAAGAACTCGATACTCTAGAACTTTGCCGTTATCAAGCCTAAACAAAGCAAGCCTGGCTTCCTCCTGCAATGCTGCTCCAATGAGTAGGCGACTTGAACCCTCCTCAACAAAGCAAGGTGTATCGATGTGCTTGGGTTTAAGGAGGAATTTAAAATCAAAAGCTTCTGAAAATCTCAAAAAATCCGAAAGAGCAAGTTACAATGCGGTCCAGAACACTAATAGGAACATAGTATTACAGATTCGAGAAAGAGATGAAAATAAAACATATTGTGTATTGCTCATATGGAGCTGAATTCCGTGAGGTATTAACCCATGATCATCATGCATAAGAGCTGGAAGAAAAAAAAGTACAGAAGCACTCTATGGACAACTCAAGGCACATCAAAACCCTCCTGAGTCCTGAATCCCAAAGTGGACTATCTTCCCACTTTTTATGCACAGCCTCTCCCCAATATAAATATCTCGTTCACGCAGATCCTTCTAGATTCCCTCTAACTTTTGCACTTATTCCATGCCAACTTAGTAGTTAGTTATGCCGATTGCCAAGTAGGGTCCTCACCTATTTTCCTTATCTGCCTTTTCCTTCCTTTTACAAACCAGAATTATCCAGGGATATTGAGCATTTCCGCCCTGGGTGGGCGCTGGCCACACTGCCAGCCACATCAGTGTTCCCTAAACAACACTCCCTTTTGCTTCAGTTTGACAAATTCTATGAATTTTAAGACTCCTCAACAAAAGATTCTCTCTGCTCATGCCTCAAGGTGAACCTCATAAAGCTATTGCTCAATTCTAAGACTTACTTTACATTTTTCCCCCCATTTTCTTAGCCTCTCAATCTCAATATAAAATATGGTTTACACTTAATTGACTCATTATGGGATAAGATTCTCTTCACACTAGCTTTTCTCAGTGGCGAAAAACATGAACTCCAACCATAATTATTGCTTTTTAAGTCTTAAAGGGTAAAACACTTTAACAAATCAAGCATTCTTTTTGCATCCTTAAAAGGCATAGCAAACAGAACAAAGAAGAGAAATAAAACCAACATAAAACAAGCAAGCATTACCATGATTAGGTGGAACAACAAAGCTCAACTCCCACATTGATGCCGACTCTCGTTCCAAAGAAAGCTACAATTTTTCAAACAAAATAGGGAATCAAAATAAGAGCAAGAAACCCAGAATAGGGAAACCGAAATGGAGAAAATGGTAGGAATCAAAATTACAGCTTTGGAAGGATCCCATGAAGATACAAGTGGGAAGGAGCCATAGACATGAGGGAATAGGTCTCCATTGTTGCTGCTTGTTGTGTTCTCCATCTTGATTGAAACATAGAGCAGAGAACCCTGCTTCTCTTCAATGCTATTATCATTATCATGATTATTATTCTCTTCTTCCTCTGTTCCATTATGCAAGTTTCCACCATGCCCCATTTCTTCGGGAACTTGTAATGGTGTGAATGAAGCTGGAGCTTTAAGCAACCGAAAGAACAGCTCGATAAAAATGGAAAATATGGAAGCTTCGTTTTTCTTCTTTTTTTCCGTTTTTTTTTTTTATCGGGTTTTGGTGAGAATGAATAAATCCAAAAAATGTGTAGAGTTACCATGGTGAGAGAGATTATAAGATAACGTTTCTGCGGGTGACGCGGATCTTGTGGAAAAACTTTAAAAAAAAAAAAAAAAGGGATGGATTTTATTTCATGCAAAGTTGAAAACTTGATTGATAATGTATCAAATGGAAGGCAATGACTCAAATGAGACCGATAGATACAACAGTTGTTGGCATCAGATATGATTGATTCATGTGTGCGCATGGATTATGGGAATGAAATTAATAAATTATGATTGGTTTGTGTGTTTTTTTAATAAATGTGTAACATTGTACACATTTGTACACACTATTTAACAATACATGTGAACATTAGCACATAAATTTATATTTTTCTATGCTAATAGTTATATTTTTTATATTATAATAGTATATCTAATATTACCCAATTTAATATGTTAAGTGGAAAATGAAATTTGGACGGGAAAGTGGAAAACCCTCGTGGTTTCTTATCCTTTCCCTAATCTTCATTTTTCTTTTGTTAATTATTTTTTTCCTTACTTTTGTTACTAATCATCATCTTTCTTATAAAGAAATCAAGCGAGGGTTTATTTTATGGTGCAATTAAATTTTTTTGGTGCAAATTCGGTGAGGATTTGATTTGCCTTTTTTTCTCTTTTTCTATTTATTTTGTTTAGAATTTTATATTAAAAAAATAGAAAATAAAAAAATTAACGTGTTTATCATTTTTTATTTTGTACTCAATTGGAGGATTGATTTCAATTTTCAATATAGTTATTTTTGTATTTCAATAATTCTGGGTGAACAAATGATTTTATCAATCAAGTAACTAACCAAGAAAATTCATTCACGCGTCTCTTTCTCTTATTATAACATCTTCTTTTGTTCGCGCCAATTTCAATTTTATTTTTTTCATTCGTTTTTCTTTTTCTTAGCTTTGTTCTTCTTCTTCAGAAACGTTCTCTGCAACGTTGTTGATTTCTTCATCGTGATTGGCGATTTTGCATCATTCTTCTGCAACAACAACAATAGCATCAATATAAAACAAAAAAAAAAAGAAGAAAAACAAGAATAATAGTGATAGCAATATAAAACAGAGAATAAGAAGAAGGAGGAGGAGGAGGAAGGAAGGGAGGAAGGAAAGAAGAAGAAGAAGAAGATGATGATGCAAACATAGAAGGAAGGACGGAAGGGAAGAAGAAGAAGAAGAAGATTTTATTTATGTACATTTTTGTTTTTTATTTTCGTGCTGTATATTTTTATATTTCATTGTAGTTTTGAGTTTAGATGATTTCCTAAGTTTGGTTGTGCTTTTCATTTTTTTTGTGCATTTTGGCTTTTATTTGGATGCAGTATACCGTTATATTTCGGTGTAGTTTTGAGTTTACATGATTTCCTAAGTTTGGTTGGGCTTTTTACTTTTTCGGTGCAGTATACATTTATATTTCGATGCAGTTTTGAGTTTTACATTTTAGTTTTGTGTTTTACAACAACAGCAGCTACAACAGCAGCAATAGCAACAACCAAGAAGAAGAAGAATAATAAGAAGAAGAAGAAGAAGACGACGACGACGACGACGCCACCAAAGGAGGAAGAAGAAGACAACGACGACGACGACGAAGAAGGAGGAGAAGAAGGCGTTGGGGAAGAGCATGTGTATCATGCTCTTTTTGGTGAGGGTGATCAGTGGCGGAGCTAGAGATTTTTAACGGGGGTGGCCAATAGAAAAAAAAATTAGAAATAACATAATATATAAATTATAAATATCAAATATTATAAAATTAAAATTTTTTATTTAGTTGTTGCAACAGTAGCCACAAATAGCTTTTTTCATAAAAATAAAAGAAATAATTAAAAAAATGATAAAAAAAAATACGTTGAGAAATCACAATATTTAAGAGTAATGCTAGGTGTATGCCAAAATCAGCCACTAGTGTATAATACGTATTGAAATACTAAATACACACTAAAAATGAGTTAAATTACATATATATTTTGTATTTCAATATGCATTATACATCAGTGACTGATTTGATGGCTGATTTTGGTGTGCAAATAAAATTATTCATATAAAAATTAACAAGAAATAATAAAATATTTGAATTTAGGGGTGGCCACATCCTATTTAAGGGGCCAAATTTTTATTAAACTTTTTTTTTCCTAATGAATATTTGAATTTCAAGGGTGGCCATGGCCCCCTCTCAGTAATACTACCATCCGCCCCTGAGGGTAATGTTGTTGTTGCAAGTTTACTTGATTAACCACTTGATTGGTAAAAACACTTGTTCAAATAGCAATACTGTTTGTGTTTATCTCATTAAACAAATGAGATTAGCCTAGTGTAGTTTCACCTAGTGTCTTTGTATGAGATAATTATTAAAAAAAAAGAAATATTCGACTACTGAGAGTCTTAACCTGTAGAAATTGGGATAATCTGTAGAAGTTGGGATAATCTGAGTCTCTTTTATTTCTTGACGAACACATAAGACATGTTATAATACACTAGGATATATCTTCTTCTTCTCCATATAAAAAAGAAAAATTTTTAGATCTAAAGTTTTGAACAAATCTTCAAAGTGTTTTCTTTCTAAATCTAAAAGGATCGACAATTTCGAAACAAAATCAGCCATAAAAAGAATACCAAAAGCACCACAAAAGAAAAAATATCATAAAAGGAATTATTTTTCATCCAGATGTGCATCTGTGATTCTGTTACTGCCTACAACATGAAAAAAAAAATGAAATAGCAGGAAATGGGACAAAGGAAAAGGAAGAAAAATGGAAAAAAATGAAAAAAAAAATGAAAAGGAAAGGGGTGGAGAAGAGCTGTGCGGGTCACACAGAAGTGATGGGGGAGAGAAGGGAAGAAAAGGAAGAAAGAAAGGGAAAAGAGAAGGTTTTTTAATAAAGGATGGGAGGAGAGACAGATAAAAAGAAAAACTAGTTCGTAAAAAAGAAAGAAGGAGAAAAGAGGCTACCGCTGACAAGGTTGGAATGGCGATGGTGGCCATTTACCAATAGCAAGAAAAGTAAAAACAATTGATCAAATAACACTATTTTTGGAATCTTTACACTATTCCAACACTATTCACTCACTATTCATCACATGGCTTCCCAACCACCCCATTTTCTTCTTTGACCAACTCATTCCCTTCCTTCTTCATTAAGTTGCAGCTGCAAATACTTTGGAGAACCACCATTTGTTGAATTATTAGTGTGTTTCAAACTTTAACAATTATAGTTTTAGCACAATAATAATGGATAAAATAAAATATATAAAAAAAGTTAGCGCAATGCTGATAGTGGGTTGATAATGATGATCTTTGAGTGGAATTCCATAACGTTGATTGGCAAACAAATCCGTTGAGAGGTAATTATGAATCCACTTCAGAGATACAATAATGGTGTCGAGCGTTATAAAAGTAGCTAATAAAATAATACAACCACACATATTATTCTATTATTACCAGACTTCCTTTCTCTTAATATGTATATATATACAACTCGCTAGTCTTCTCAATATTAGTCCTTTCTTCTAATATATATACACATATACACATTGGAAAAAAACACACGTCCTCTCCCATTTCCTAGTTCCTATTATCAAATTCTAATATCATCACTCTCTCTAATATCATTGCTGTCTCCTCAAAATAATAGTAAGGCTTCGTTTGCAAAAATATAATTCAGAGAAAAACGAGGTAGTGCTGCTCCAAGTGTTCCGAGAATATTGGTGTGGACCGTATTCTCGATTATCAACTTCTAATCCTAGAGGATTTCCGTCGAAGTCATTCCACCTATGGGTAGGGCGGTAATAAATCCTTAAAGACAGTGCTTAGCACGATTCATGGTAAACTTGTTCTAACATTTTTTATTTTATTTATCTACTAAATTTTATCTATATTTAAAGTAGCTAAAATATTTTTTTGGAAGCCTATTTTTTCCAACACCATTAACAACAAAAGAAAAGCTTCAAGTTCTTGACAATTCGAAACTCCGATCGAAAATCTGATCCGGTAAACTGACTCTATTTTTCCTTCTGATTCTAATGGTGTGCTTCTTTTCTTGATTTGAGATCAAAATCTTTGAGCTCTCCTCTCTTTAAATTTCCTCCCTAATGGCCCAAGAACATGGGTTGATTTCTTTGATATTTGTTCTAAGAATTAAGATAACAACACTTCAAAGGTTCAAAATCCATGTTCTTGAACTCAAATTCCAAGTGGAACCCCACTTGATTTTTCATCCCCTATTCTGTCCAGCCCCTATATTCACTCCAAATTTATGTGTTCTTGATGTTTATTAGGTGTTGGTGAAGTGGTTTCTTCAATTAGTAAGCTTTGGGACTTCAAATTTAAGGTAAGGGTTTATGATGCATGTTTAGGGTTTATGAACTCTCTTGAAATTGCCCCTTTTTGTATGATGGCTAAATTCTGAAATTGATGTTGTAGTATTGAAATTGACACTTGATTGTGTTAGGATAATTGTCGTTTGGCCATTTTTGGCAATTTTAATGATGGTGAATGATGATGATCGAATTGGTCCCAAAAGGTGGGGTGAGTTTGTGAATTTTGTAACCTTGGAGAAGTTGTGTAAATTTCATAAGTTTGGGGCTTGGGGCTATAATATAATTATTTATTAGTTTATGGTAAATACCTTAATATAATAAAATATAGGGTGAGGGTTGATTATTAATAAATGTTGGGGCCAAAGTATGAATACCCGAAAGGGAACTTAGCCAAAATTTTACTAAGTTAGTTTGACCAAAACCAAAAATTAGCGGCTAGACCAGAAATTAGTTAAAACCAAAATTAATATAGCGAACTAAACCTTTTAGACCTGAATTGGTAGCTTAGTGAACTAAGATGACAATTTTCTAAGTTTAGTTAGAATTCGGTATAGAATTTCGAAGGCGAACTGGCCAAGAAACCGATAACGATTTATTAAACTATTTTATTTGCGATTAAACCGAACCTTCGGTTTAACTACATGAACTAAGCTTTAAGATTTATTTGAAACTAAATATTAAGGGTACGGTTCAGCCGGATTACTCCTAGTAAGTCACGGCCGAACCAAACCGAGTTTCCGGTTGAGCTTATCTTCGAAATTATAAGTCGTAAGTGGACCAGTTTGAGTAAGATGATTAAGTTAAGTGTTTTTGTGATTATAAATGTATATAGACGAGCCTATGGCTAATGATGTGACGAAAGTCTAAGTTATTTCTTATGACTTTTCTAAAGTCATGAATTAATTGATGATGATATTGATGATGTTTTTGAGATATTGTGGGGACACTCACAGTATATTTATCTATTGACTGTACACGGCTTCAGCCGCGCAGATACTGTTTCCCACTTTTACTATATACTAGCCTTTGTGCCCCTTTATTATATATTCTCGTCCACTGATTGTACGCGGTTTCATCCGTGCGGGCATGTATATAGACTGTATGCAAGTGGAAAATCATATTCGAACTCGTTTCAAGTAACGTCAAGTTGCGGGTACGCATGAGCTCATGGCCTGCATTGGGCTAGACATTCACATATCTAATTGCTGCATTTCCCTATTTGTCTTTGATAGTTGTGCTTGTACACTCTTATTTGTTGTATTTAGTCTCTTAGTAATGATTTCTTTTACGGTTATGATTAAAGCTTATATTATTACTGTTATTTATTATCAATACACTATTATTATTATTTATGCAAATGGCTTAGATAAAGAACATTAGGATACCCAAAACTTAGTCAAATTAACTTAGAGCCTCCGTTAGATACCCTGCTGGGAACCATATAGGTTCTCACCCCCTTACTATTGCATACCTGCAGATGAGGACGTGAGTATCGTTCTTTGAGTATTCGATAGTTCAGATGTACAAGGCCCCAGACCATAGAGCTGTATTTATCTGGGAAGAGCCTCGTTTCGCATATATGGTTTTTATGACCGCCAGTTTACTTTCCCGTTACTTAGTCGGTATTTTGATCCTGATGCACCATACGATATTCCACTGTTGAGTCTTCATCTATGGATGCCACCACCAGCACCAGCACCTCCAGCTGAGGTTTTTGAGGAAGACGATGATGAGATGGCCTAGGTCAAGCTCGAGGTTCCACCTATTCCACTCGAGATGGATGGTATGTTTCCATCGGCTCCTGTCCCTGCCCAGCCGTTACAGATGGCTGCTCTTGTTGATGATGTGCCTGATCCGCCTTTGGCGAACGGGCATACTAGCAGTTCATCAGAGGAGGATCCAGAAGAGGATCCGGCTTGGGAGGGCGGGCAGTCTTCGGACTCATCTGACGGAAGTGGAGCAGGTGTAGGACCGGGGGCTCTACCCAACGGTCATTAGTGCAGTCTTGATGATTGGTGATGGACTTTGCGTTTTGATAACGGTACTAGCTGAGTTATTTTGAGTTGGGATTGCTAGATGTGTTTACCCTCTCTTTTGATAGTTTTTTGAGGGATAGAGCTTTATTGGGATTATATGCTAGACGAGATCCAGATTAGGGGCCGTCAGGATGGGCCAGAACTCGGGGTGTCTTATGATTATGCGTCTGTACTTATTTATATACTTATGTTTGTATTTGATACTTATTATGGCGATACATTGGTTTGTATGACTTATTATGCTTTGACTTGTGGATATTTAGCCTTAAATGACATTATGTATGATATGTGTGCTTTATATATATCTCCTGCTTACAGATTTGGCTAGCTATCTATTAGCTGATGTTGTATTCAGACTTATGATGATTGCTTTTTGTTTGATATCGATTTACTCTTATTATCGTCACGACATGCTCATATTAGCTAAACAGATAAATAGGTTGTGTCACCGGAAGATAACTCTCGATAATTAGCTACGATCATGATGTGCTAAGAATCAGGACGTTATACTCCACTACTCCAAGATTAAGAATCCTTATTACAAGTTAACAATTTTCTATTTACGAGCATATTGAAATTGAATCTCTTCCCTCATTTACTATTCATTGGGCATATGATAAGATAGGACTTAAGAGCACTCTTGAGTCTTGACTCTTTTGACTCATCTTTTGTAAGTTATTCTTTCACCACTCTTCTTGCTTTCTTTTTTTTTTCAAGTAAAGTTTTACATGAGTAATAACTATAATATATATTTTATTGTTTACACTTTACATTGAATTGTTATCTTGCAATTTTTTAGTCAACATTGTATATTAAATTTATTTTTAAGAATAGTATACTATCAATACATTAATAGGAAAATAAATCAAAAAATAATAAAAGAGAAAAAGTTCACAAAAGCAAAAGATTAGTATATTTACTCTTAACACTTAATGTTAATAAGTTATCATCTTAATTTAAATTTTAACATATACAATTTAGTTATTTTTTATTTTTTATAATATAGGTAAAAGGAAACTATAGCGTTTCATGATTAGAAAACAAAGAAAAATAGATGCAATTTTTTAGAGAAAATATACTGATAATAATATTGAGAGTCAAATCTAATAGCCTTCTATTCAAGAAAGTTCAAGTAAGTGAACTATTTAATCTTATTGAAAATGCACATCAACATGAAACTAAAGTTCCAATAATAAAAAAAGATGTTAATATCTCTTTATTAGAAATAGATGCAGGAAAATGACGTCCAATTTGGCAATACCATGTTAATAAACGTGATAAGATTCAAAGAGCTTACATAATAACTGGACCATACTAACCAACATATATTAGTTATCCAGCATCTGATAATGACAATCATCGTCAATATTTTCAATCATCTTGATTTAAGAAATTTTCAAGTTGATTAGAATATTCACCAAAAAATTATGTTGCTTATTCTTTACGTTGCTACTTATTTAGTAGACATCATGGTGTTTGCAACGATGAAAAAAAATCATTTTTGGAGTTAGAGTTTAGTAATTCAAACAAAGTAGGTGGGATGAATTGTGCATTTGTATGTCATAAGGGTTTTGTTCCTAACTCTTCCCATAGGGGTGCACATGGGCCGGGTTTGACAAGACCCGAACCCGGCCCTAATAACATGCGGGTCTAATATTTTTACGTAAATATAATGCCGAGTTGGGTTTGATAAGACCCGGACTCGACCCTAACAGACCCGATATAAATTAATATATGTAATTTTATAAATTTTATATAAAAAAGTAATAAATTTTTATTTTTAAACATTAAATTTAACAAATGTTATATTATGTTTTTACCAAAATTAATTATTTTAAAGCAAAAATGATATTATATAATATACAAAATATTAATAGAAGTATAAAAATGTAATATTTGATCACTAATCTTAATTTAAAATGTACTTTTAATTTAAAATAAGTGGCTTCGGGGCCGGGCCGGGTGACCCGAAACAAGACCCGAACCCGGCCCGAAAATCACACCGGGCCACAAGTAATGAACCCAACCCGGTATAATTTACACCGGGCCCGGGCCGGTCCGGGTCTTGTGCACCCCTATCTCCCCATAATTTATGTGTGAAATATTGTTATGATTAAATGGTTCAATCTAGTCATATAGACAAATCTCTTGATAGACACACTAATAAAACTATTGCAAATAACCGTTTAAGGTTGAAGACATCTGAGATGCTATTCGGTGGCTTACATTTCAACCATGTGCATTGATAGGGCACGATGAAAATCTTGAATCTTTGAATAGGGAAAATTTTATTGAGCTAATTAAGCTTTTAGCTTCTTATAAAAGGATGTTAATAATATTATGCTTGAAAATATTCTAAAAATGCTCAATATATCTCCTATTGTTCAAAAGATATTTTATATATCTTTGCCAGAAAAGTGTATGCAACAATCCATAAAGAAATTGATGATTCTAAATTTTGCGTAATTATTGATGAAACAAGAGATGAGTCAAAGAAAGAACATATGTTAGTGATTCTGAGATTTTTAGATAAAAATGGTTGTGTTCAAGAAAGGGTTTTTGATCTTGTTCATGTTTCCAATACTTGTTATTTAACATTGAAGGAAGAAATTTCATAAGCTCTTTCTCGTTAGAATCTTGATTTTCATAATCTTATATGACAAGGGTGTGATGAAGCTAATAACATCTGTGGCGAATGGAGTTGATTACAAGTTCTATTTTTAAAAGATTGTCGTTTTCCTTATTACATTGATTATCTTGCTCATTAATTACGATTAACACTTGTTTCCGCAGCCAAAGAAATTTGTTGTCTTCATCAATTTTTTTCTAAACTCTCATTAATTGTGAATGTTGTGACTAATTCTCCCAAACGTTATTATTAGTTAACTGCTACTCAGCAAACAATGCTGCAAACTCAATTGTCAAAAATGATATTACAACAGGTAGTGGACTTAATCAAATTGGTATTTCGCAAAGAGCTAGAGATACTAGATGGGGTGTCATTTGAATTCTATACGTAACTTGCTATGCATGTTTGAGGCTACTTGTGAAGTTTTCTGAATAAGCTTTGAAGAAGGTAATTTCTCCACCCATGGTGATGCTAATGCTACTTATGATGCTATTACATTTTTTGAATTTGTCTTTATTTTGCATTTGATGAGAAATATTTTAGAAATTAGTCATGATATTTGTCAAGCTTTGCAACGTACAAAACAAGATATATTGAATGTTTTATCTCTAATATCTACTACTAATACTAATCCAAAGAATGAGAGAATCGAGGTGGGAGATTTTAATAAAAGAAGTAACATTATTTTGTGAGAAATATGGAGTTGAAGTTCTTGATATGAATGCACTCTATATCCCTAGAAGATGTTGAACTTAAAAAATTATTGACCAGATTTCAGTGGAACATCATTATAATATTAATTTATTTCTTACTACAATTAACTCAAAGTTGCAAAAGCTTAATTGACAAAGAATGTGAATTAGTAGAACAATTTTATCCAGATGATTTTAATGACTAAGAGAAATTTTACATTAGAATGCAAGCTCAATATTTTGAACTTGATATCCCACTCATGCTGAGTTGAGTTACTTTGTGCACAATTTCTGAGTTGAGTTACATATTCTTTGATTAATTGTCTGATTCACTTGGTATTAACTCTCTTTATTTCAACAGCTACTACTGAGTAATCTTTTTCAGCTTTGACTTTGTGAATAATAGACTCAAAACAAAATAGATGGTAAATTTCTTGCTAATTGTTTTTTGATTTACATTGAAAAGAAGATTACTGAAAAATTTGATACAGCTTCTATTATTGATGAGTTTTATGATATAAAAAATTGATGAGTTTTATGATATGAAAAAAAATCATGTACCATTTCGTCGTTAAAAGGTATACAAATTATTAGTTTATTTTTGTAATCCATTTTAAATTACACAACTTATTTATGACTTTTACTTTATATCAATAATGCTATATAGCCAAGAATAAGCAAAAGCAAATTATATGTTTAATAACACTCAATTATAAGAGAGTATAAGTCGCTCTCCTAATTTAAACTTACCAATATGAAACACAATGCAAATCCCAACCAATCATTTACAGGACAATTTTGAGGGAAATGAAAAACTGGAGTGAAGAAGAAGAGGGATTAAAAGACACTGTTCTGATGTGGTGGATGAGAAGAGGGATTAGAAGAAATTATAGAGTCAATGTGTTAATATTCAATAATGAAAGGAGTGAAAGATAATGTTGTAAAAATCAAAAAATGGGTAGGTGCACTCAAACACCCAAACATACACTGTGCATCAAAACCGAAGCCAATTACATTTTAATTTTCTACAAATTTACCTGGATTAATATTCAATCAAACCAATGATTTTAAATGCAGTCCAATCTCAGATTAACATTATTTTTAATTTAAAAAAAAAAAGAAATTTTAAACATGGGACTAACATCTGAAATAAAAAAAAGTTGGAAATAGATCAACAACGAAGTAATGAAGCAACATTGGAAAGCTACACAAGATGAATTATCTAGAATTAAAAATCTGAAATATCGACTCAACCATCTTTCAAAATTGCCTAATACAGTAATACCTTAACAAAAAGTAAAACCAAACAACAGTCAAAGGTGTAGTAATAACAAATCCGAACACTTTACTATGAAAAAAAGGGCCTAAGATGAGGCCTTCTTCAACTTGGAAAGCTCCTGCCTAACAACAGCAGCCTTCTGCGAAATCAAAAAAAAAAAAGAGAACAGTGTTAGCATGCACAACAATCGCAACAATAAGGAACACTAGCCAACGTGCACATTAACATGATAGAAGAGAAAACTGATTTAACTTTCTAAACCATTCTTATAATCACCTTCCAAATTCCTATACAAAACAGAGTGCTATTTATGTTTCAAGATACAGAATGCACTAAATATTTTCAAGCATTTGTTGCACATTACGAGGATAGAATAGAATAATAATTTAACTTCCTAAACCATTCTTTTAATCACCTTCCTAATTTCTTAAAAATAGAGTGCTGTTTAATTGTTTATGTTTCAAGATACGGAAAGCACTAAATATTTTCAAAGCATTGTTGAGCAATTCGGACAACTGCAAGGAAAATCCTTAGGAGGGCAAATTATAACAGTTTTCCTGCAATTCTTCACATTCTTTCATTGATATATACAATTAATTATGTGCACTAACCTACCTAAGCTTCCTAATTGTCCTGGGGAACTAATGAACTAGATCATTATAATATATAAATTCCTCTAACAATCTTAATATATGCTTCATTCCGTGACAAATTCGAAACTAATAACCAATAGACACTAACATCATATATGGAAGAAAAAAAATATTAATTGAATTTAAAAAGTAAAAAAGAATGATGAGATTTCAAACCTTGATTTTGACCAACATGAGCTTAAACCTATCAAAGTCGTTGAGACTAGCCCGAGTCTTCTTAACAATGAGCTTCCTTCCCCAGGAGCTCTTCTCCCACTTGTTCTTGACATCAGCATCCTCCATGGCTTTGATCAGCTCCTTCTTCCTCGGAACCCTCTTGATGTCAACCTTGAGGTCCGTCAACGAGAGCCTCTTGAAGTTGACTTGGGATCGAACCATGTCAGGAGCATCAACCAGAGCCTGCGTGCACCATCAAAACGACATTAACCCAGATGCGTTTTGGAGAAACGGAGGAAATGGGGTTTGTTGAATTGGGAAAAAGGTTACAACTTTAACTTACTCTGTTCTGGTCGATCACGTCGACGATCACGACAAGCCTGCCGTGTTCTTTGCCGTAGTTGACGAGGGCGACCCTTCCGATCTCCACGAATCTCTTGAACGGCTGCGAAAAGAGGAAACAGTGTTGGTGTTAGTTAGAATTGCAATCACAAACAGAGAGAGGGAGAGAGAGAGACAGAGAGAGTTTCACCATTTTTGCGATGGGTAGCGCCGGAACAAGGAGGCGAGTGAGAAGAGTGAAGAGAGAGAACTAGGGTTTTACGTTTTCAGAGTGTTATAAGGGACTTTCTTTTTTTGGTCAGAAGTGACTGTTTCATCTTAGTGATGGTTTTGATTTTGGACATGGATAGTAATGGATGGGCCTGGCCCACATTCTGAAGTAAACTATCACTAACAAAAGGTTCATCAAAACTATTTGGCTATTGGGCTGCTTGTTATTGTGATATTCTGTGGTTCAACACCCTTTGGAGTTTAACACCCGAAATAACTACAATATGTCAATAACCAATACAAAAAAAAAAAAAAGAAGACAAAATCCATATTTTGGTTAAAAAAATTAATTACAATTTAATCTCCAATTTTTTCTTCTTTTAAGTCAAATTGGTACCCAAGCATTATTTAACTTATATATCTTATCGACTAAACTGTATTATAAAAACAAAAAATTGGGAATTAATATAACTTGTGAAACAAATAAAAGATAATTAATTTTAGTTGGAAATTAATATGTCTATTTTAAAGATCTCTAGGGATCAAAATGGATATATACTAAAAAAAACTACAATAACCAAGTTAACCAAAACAAAACTATAATAACCGAAACCATTAAATTGGTGTAAATGTAAGGATTAATTCATTAGTTCGTTTAAGAGAGCTTAACTCCACGATGGATTAGTTCTCGGTCTGTCGGTCTATGAGATATCCTGGGAAACCAAAGCAAAAAACTGCAATAACCGAGAAAAAAAAACATAAGAAAATAAATATAACACAAATTAATCTGATATAATTTAATACTCCCTATAAATTCATAATTTATAATAACCACAATAAAAATTTATATATATATTGATGACATGGTATTTTAATTAAGCTGTCAACACAACAATTGTGAGATCAAATTTTCTCATCCATATTAGTTTTTTTCATTGAATAGTGCTACGGAATTAATATTAGAGAGCCAGTAGGGAGTTAATCATTCGAAATTAAACACAATTATCATTCGAAACTGTAAAAAATTATCATCTAAAACTAAACACAATTATCATATGAAACAATATCAGATTACCATCCAAAACTATATAAAGTTATCATCCGAACAAAACACAACTTATAATCTATATCCTCCTCACCACCACCACCACCACCACCACCACCACAGTCACAACATCACCATCAACAACAACAAAGAAGGAGGAAAAAGAAGAAGGTAGAACACACTACGACGACAACGCAAATAGGAAGCAGATCTGCGAAGAAGCGGTGTGGTTTGTGCAATTAAAATGCGGCGTCGCGACAGAAAATGAGGGCAACGGCGTGAGTGAGTGGAAAAGGTGGCGCGGGGAGCGGTGGTAACCCGAGCTTCCTAGCACGAGCAGTGGGAGATTCAGAGAGATGGCAGTGGCGACAGGAGGTGCGCTGAGGCAGAGAGAAAGTTTTAAAAAAAATATTTATTATTAAAAGTTTTTAATTTACATCAACTAATCAATTAACTATGGTTATTGGGAACCAACTTGGGTTGGTCTAGTGGTCAGTTCACTAGTCCGCTTAAGCAAGTGTCGGGGGTTCGAATCCCGCCTTGTGCATGCAGCAACCCATTGGCCAGCGGCAAACCCTTAAATGGAGCTCAGATCCGCGGATGATTAGTCTTCGACCTGTCGGGTTGGGGGATACCTTGGGAAACCAAAAACTATGGTTATTGGGATTTTTTATAAATAAGTAAAAAAATAGCGAAATCACTAATATAAATATGCCGACATAAATTTACTTTTCTATACATTCCTTACATATCTTGAGTTCTGCAAACCTGGAATACACTAAACACGTATCTTGAGCTTACAGAACCCGAGATATAATAAAAACAAAATTCACACCTATCTCGGGTTTACTATCAACATTTGTGAAAAGCGAAAAACGCATTGCATTATATGAATAAATGAGACCATTCACTTTCTTTTCCTCTTATTTATTATTATTATTATTATTATTATTATTGTTTTTAATTAATTGATTCGAAAGAATGCACCAGCACTCATATTTTACAAGTTCATTTATCATTGCAACGTCAAGTTTTTAACTTTTGTAAAAAAAAAATATACCTATAAAGCTCTGTAATTTGTATCAGTATTAAAAAATTGAAAAGTTGATAGAAATATTATTTTTTTTACAAGAGAAGTATTTGCTGCTGTTGTAAAAGAATAATATTAATAGGTGCTAAAATTAAAATATGAAATTCTACAGAAAATTCTAATTCAATATTTATCTTTTATTATTATAAAAAGTAATGGATATAACATAAATAATACCCTTTCCTCTTGTACAATAGAAATTTTTTTAGGCTTAATTTTATATGATTCTTTTAGCATAATATAGTTAGTTTAATACTAAAATAAATCAGTATATAATAAATGTAATCATTCTCACATTTTTAACCGATTTCTTTAACAAATAAATCATTAAATTTTTATTGCAAAAACAATTAAATTATTCAAAAACAAATAAATCATTAAAATTCTTGACATACGCAGGGAAAATTCTTTAATTCCCATATTACGCATGGAAAATTTTTTTCTCAGAATGCGCATCACTATGTTGCCGGTGGGACAGGTGAAATGGGTTTTGCCATCACTTCGTTCTCGGTTGGGGCGAGTTGGAGTTGACAAACACTGCCACCACATCGCCGATATCAGGGGCGAAAATGGCCCCCCACATCTCGTCGAAGCCAGGGGCGAAATGGCCATATCTCGGGAGCCAACGGCGAAATGGTTGCAGATTATGTGACAAAAGGCGCTGCTCCCCACGTGACATGCATTGGCGCAACCTATTGGCAATACTTCCCTCAGCAGCTATAAAATGGAGACCCAAGTTCACCATTTAATCCCAATTCCAATTCACTTCGTTCAGTAACTTTGAAAGCATTGAGTGTGTTTTTTTTTTTTACTTTGAAAGCATTGAGTGTGTTTTTTTTTTTTCCTGAAGGGTGTTCAAAAAAAGGAGTGAATCAAGTGTTAACACCAATGAAAATCTTAATAAATTAGATCGGTTTCATATTTCTGCTCATTTGGTGGAGAAGGTCAGTACATTAATTTATACGTTTTCCATAAATTATTATTATATATTGCGGTTAGTTGTTGTTATTTTGTTAATATAAATTGTTAAAATTGTTATTTTATTAATATAAATTGTTAAATAATTTCTTGGTAAAATATGTTGCTATTTTGTGAATATAAATTGTTAAAATTGTTATTGTTATTATTGTTAATGCTACGGTGGTAAGAGAACATCATTGACACATTTTGATCTGATTTGATTTTCATTTTCTAATAAACAAATGAATTTGCCATTGCAACCGGCATCCTATACCATAGTATCGTAACCTTTTTCTTCCAAGCTCACCCAAACTCATGATGATCAAATGTTTTAGATCCCGCAGACACGTTTGAGTAGGAATCAAAACCCAGATCGGATCGTCTTCGCAGGAAAACATAATCTCTTCTGTTGATTGTGATATTTCCCCATTGGGATACACAATAGCATGAATGCCTTCTGCTGCCATGTAAGGACTAGTGAACTATGGCTTATTTGTAAAAAAAAAATTTAAGAGAGGAAGAGCTGGATTCGGATTATGGTTCTCCAAGTGATCCCTCGTATTCATAGTCAGAGTCTGAGTGGGGAAGAGCATCCAACTTGCCCCTGGCCTAGGCGAAATGGTGGCAGGCTTTTCTAGAGCCCAATTCGCACATGGTTCTGGCGAAATGGTAGCAGGCTTGGCATGGCAGGGGCATTTCGCCCATGGCTCCGGCGAAATGGTGGCAGGCTTGGTAAGGGCCACTTCGCCCATGGTTTCGGCGAGATGGTGTACAATTCTATCTCTCTGGTAGGGATGGCGAGTTGGACATGCTTATAATGAGGAAAAAACAAAGCACGCGTATTCTGGGAATTAAAGAATTTTGCATGCGTAAATAAAGAAAAAACCCCAATAACTTCCATTGCAATAAAGAAACAATAATAAGAATAATTGAGAAGGAAAATAGTCTCATTCAATTCAATGCAGTGCGTATTCCAAGAAGTTACAAGCTATTAGATAGATGTGAATTTTGTTTTTTATTATATCTCGAGTTCTGCAAGCCCGAGATACATGTTTAGTGTATTCTGGGCTTGCAGAACCCGAGATATGTAAGCGGTGCCTAAAAAAGTAACTTCGTGTCAGTTCGCCTATATTGATAATTTCTCCATTTTTTATTTATTTATAAAAAAAATCTATGGTTATTGGTTATCTGATTTTAAAGAAGAAAAATAATACCAAAAGGGAAAAGGATCCTCTCAAGTTTTTTTCTCTCAAATTTTTGTTAAGTGTGATCTCTCACCATTTAATACATTCTCTCACATGTTTTCTCTTGGTCCAACTTAAAAAATAAATGGCAAGAGATTACACTTTATGAAACAATTGACAAAAAAAACTTGAGAGGATCCATTCCCTACAATAAGAATCTATACAATAGGCAACTTGTGATATTCTCGGGCACAAACCATCACAGGCAAACAATTATTTTTGGTTTCAGCTTGCTGGAGGATAGAAAATTGGGACATATCAGTGGTTGTTTAGCAGGTTCTTGGATGTAATGAGAGGGAATTAGTCTAAGGTGGTCGTCACTGATGCATGTGCATCTTAGGTTGTTTTTAGCTTCAATTTCTCTTTATTATTGTGATAATTTTGGTGAATTATTGTTATTAATTGATCAATCAAACAAACTTGATGTTCTTTGAGTTGTGTTTATGTTTTTAGATGATTCACTAAGAGTTTTAGGTAATTAAAGACCAAATGAAAGGGATTGAAGAAAGGAGAATGAAGAGGAGAAGAAATCAAGAAATTGGCTAAGTGTCATTGCCCACGTATCACGTGGAGTCCCACGTCATACGTGGGAATTAGAAGCCAAAAGCACCAAAGTGGACAGAAGCCACACGTTATACGTGAGCTCCCCCGTCATACGTGGGAATTAAAGCTTCAAAAGCCAAAATATGACAGAGAGCACACGTTGTACGTGGCCCCTCACGTCATACGTGAGTCATTGAGCATCCAAGAAGCAT